>JBDFRD010165438.1:0-12222 GCA_039654405.1 Bullina lineata | reverse complement strand
AGAGAGAGAGAGAGAGAGAGAGAGAGAGAGAGAGAGAGAGAGACAAAAAGAAAGAAAGACAAAGAGTGAGAGAGAGAAAGAAGGAGAGAGTGAGTATGATCTGAGAGAGAAAGAAACAATTACATAAATTGAAAAACGTGTGCGGAAAGAGAGAAATGAGGTTAAACATGGATAGATGGACAGACAGTTGGATCGGATGTAGGTAGGTAATAAAACTGACAGACAGACTGATAAACAGACAGATAGACAGACAGACAGGCAGCCTGGCAAGAACACAGACACAAAGAAAGACAAACAAAAGTAATAAAAAGATATAGTGATAAAGCCATATGTGGTGTACATTAATCATCATGGTGCAACAAAAATATATAAAAAATTCCAAATATTTTCATAGACCAATGTGATAAACCAACCTTTTGTCCAGATGTGTAGGCCTACATCCTTTTCAGTGAAACACAAATTAAATTAAGTTCGTAAGTTACAGCAACAACAAAAAAAACAGCTAAGAGACATCTTATCCAAGCATAGGTAAAGAACACAACTATAATTTATTACATGTATTATTGTTTGCAAAAAAAAATGTATACATATAAGGGAAGTAACCATAAATATTTTCAAGAATTTTTTTGACAAATGGAGTTATTTCCCTTGTGCCTCCAAAAAGGTCATGTGTTCAAAAAATAAATAAACAAAAAATAATGCGGATATTCACACCGACATGACATGACATGACATTTATTCTTGCTCAAACCTGAAAGGCATTTTTTCAATTATTTTTTTTATACTTTAACCATGTTTTTTGAGTCATAATACTTTATCACAGTACACTTTAGCAGACATGCCAGCCCCATTTGAGGCTTGGAGTAATCACGAGCTGAACTTACAGTAAAATGAGGACCCAAAAGAATAAATCTAATGCGTACAAGGATAACACCGATTTAAAAGCATATATTATCCTCGCCGTAATTTGGCTGTAAGTGCCCGTAAACCGTAATTTCTGACGCCTCCACATAATTTTGTACGTGAACTAGTAAAGTTGGCATGTCTGCTTTACACTGCAATTGCTATCCAAGTTTATGCGAGGGTTAAAAACAGAAAAAAAGAAAGGAAAGCCTTACCTGTTAGTGACCACAGAATGATAGTGCTATCAGCTGACCCTGATGCAATGACTTCATCGTTGTACACCGCGCAGTACTGTTACAGCATTGTCATGGAAGGAAGGAGAGCTATGTTATTATGAGTAAATGAAAGAGATAGGTTGACAGACAAAATGAAAAAAAATGAGAGCTGCTGTCAAGCTGATAATGCAAAAATAAATGACACACAAGGGTGACACAGAGTAAGAGATCTAAGGTGAAGCTCTCTTACTCTGTGTCACCCTTGTTGTGCGTCATTTATTTAGGCTGATAGACAGATAGATAGATAGACAGACAGACAGACAGACAAACAGACAGACAGACAGATAGATAGATAGACAGATAGGCAGAAAGACGGATAGAGATAAATAGACAAAGAGAGAAATGGAGCAGGAGAGAATCTCTTTTCTCTCTGTCCACACTCATCCTTCTGTTTACTAGCTGTTGCTTTAGCCCTCTCACTTGCTTTCTCTGCCTCATAAAATGGTCTGATCGTCTCCTATCAAAACCCTCAACAGTAGCAAAAACTGAAGCAAGTAGAAACACAGAATCAGGAACACAGAGACATCGGAGAGTAAACATGCATAGGGCCTACCAACTACCAAACCAGCGGAGAAGAGAAAGGAGCCCTAAGTCAGACAGGACTTACCACCTCCTCTGTGTGACCTTTCAACTCGTGGGTGCATTCACCAGAATGGCAACTCCAGATCCGCAAGTCTCCATCTGCACTTCCACTTACTATCTTGTCCGAGTCAAACTGGCACGCTGTCACCACTGTGTACACACATTATACACTTGGTACAGGAAGGCATTCTTGGACTTTATATATATGGATATCTTACACCTCGGTTAAAATGGTATACTTTTATCTTTAAGGATAAATTACACCTTGGTCATAACGGCATGCTTTCAGGTATATAAATAAATCATACCCGGGTTAAACACTTCCATTAAAATGCCACTCTTTCATCATCATATTCTGCACCTGTAAAAGGCCTTTTCCACTTTATCTAAGGGAACTTAATTATTCAGCGAAGTCAAAATTCTTCAACTTCACCACTTTTTATAGGCTACATCTGTCAAAATCCACATTTTCACTCTCTCTTTCACTTTCTCCCTCTCTGTTTGTATTTGACAGTCAAGCATATTGTCCTTACAACTGAACAGAAAAGTACATTAATTTTAATAATTATTGAAATATAACAAAATTAATCTTGGCGATAAGCATAGACTTGTATCCATAGTAAAACACCCACCTTCATTGTGACCAATGAGATGATGAAGGCACTTGCCAGTCTCCAGGTCCATAAGGATGAGAGTGTTGTCCCAGGACCCAGTAACTATATGCATGCCATAGGAAGACATGCACTGGACAGTAAAGAAAGAACAAAAGTAGACACACAGTCCAACAGGTATTACATTAAAAAAATACATTTTCAGCACTAGCGGAAGAGAAAAATAGGTAAGTTACAGAATGAATTAACTGTGACTGTTTTTCTGCTGCTTGATCATGTTTTTAAATCATTGAAATGCTTAGCTTGTGTGCTAAATTCCAACGGAAAGATATTTGTACGTGTGAAAATTCTTCACCAATGAATGTGCCTAGCTGGTGAGGAAGGTTTCCCAAATCGGTCTTCTCAAACTTTTTATCTTTTTCATTCCTCCCCACTCCTCCACTCCCACCACAATTCGCCATACCTTCTGGTGATAGTAACTCTATGATGTCATTTTCACTTTCTATGTTTGTACTCTGTTTAGCTGGTACTATTTTCATGCTGTCTTTATATATACCTAACTACATATAGTGTGATATTCAATAGAAGAAAGTGTTTTATAAATTTTACTCATAAATGGGTAAAGTACATAGAAAGACGGTGATGAATTGCTCAATACGATATTAACCCTTTAACTGCCAGTTATATGTCCCTGAATCCTAGCAAAAATCTGTTTGTTTGTTTTTTAAACTTGACATAGAGGCAAAAACTTGACTTTTGTTCATTTTAGTGTGGAAAAGAGGTAGGTTGTATGTTAATGAATATTAAAGAGTGAAATAAGGATCCAGCGAAGTAATACCATTTATGTTGGCAATGCTTTTTGTCGATCAGTGAATTTGGCAGTTAAAGGATTTCAAGAATAGTTGTATTATCGCGTTTGAGTATTCTGATATGTTGTACTCTTATCTTTATAGATCAAATCCATAATCCAACACAGATAAATAAATACATTACGCAAACGCCCAAGTTCGTCCACGGCACCCCTCTTTACAGTTAACATGACAAAATATAGAAAAAGTACAGAAAACTTTTGAAGTAAACGTTAAGCAAATTTCTATAATAAACAAACACTAAAACAAAAAGTGCAGATTCAAATTAAACTTTAGACAAAGGTCATTCCACAGTAGCTTGAGGATTTAAGTAATGAAATGAGTTATGCTGGGTTTGATTGCTATTTCATTAGCTCACTCATTACACTTCAGCACATTACTATAAACTTAGTATGTGCTCTATTTCCTTTACTTTTTTCCGCGTCATACAAGAATACTAACAATAACAACATCAAAATCATCATCAACAAAACAACAATTCTACCTGAATTTCATCCCTGTGATCCCTGATAACGTATAGCAGTTCCTTGTGTGTTAGTGACCAAATTCTTACAGTTCTAAGGACAAGAGAACATGAAAGCAGATCTGTAACATGTAGCCTACAAAGACTGGGTCTACAAAGTGTTTGAAAAGTCTGAACCATTTAATTCTATTTACAAGCTTTACAATCAATGTCACATGCATTAATTTCATTGGCTATGCATTACCTTTAATCTGTGAAAAGTTCAATAAGCTTTCTGACAATTAATTTAGATTCTAAGTAAACCATTCTAGAAGATGCAAAATTTCCTGGAATTTTCTTTTAATGCTTTGATGGAAACAGCATGTCAAAAGTAGAAAATGAGGGGAAACAAAATAATTAATGAGAGCAGATACCAGTGTATGAGTGAAAAATGAATGATCAAGTTAGCGATTGACTTATATGTAGGCTACTGAAAACTTTTATCAATAGACTGAGTGGTCGTTTGTCTAAAGTTTGTGTGTACTGGAGAATCAAGGACTGAATGAGCAACAGTATGTGAGAACGTGAGTGCACAAGTGACTGAGTACATATATGAGCATGTGCAACACGCATTCGTCGAACAGGCGGATTCCCCGAACAAAAATTGTCGTTCCAACTTTTTTCTTACATTTTCTTTGATTTTACACGTAATCGTCGAACCGTTACACGGATTCCTCGAACTACCGTCCGGCGGCCAACCATTACATCTGAAATGTTCCTGTTTCAGTTCGCACTTTACGGTTTCTTCAATCGGGCTAGATCTAGATTTGTACATTTTTATGTGTGTGTCGAACAGTTGTTCGAGCCAGAGCTGTTCTGAAGTCAGCAGCGTGTTGTTTGTGAGTGTACTGTCACTGTTTACACTGTAGATATCTAGCTTGCTTTATGGGCTTATGTTACGTAATCTCCCAATCAATACTATCCTCTCACTCGGCCCATGTGTGGTGCGAATCACTGCGATAGGTAGATCTATAGGCCTAGGCCAGCCAAGGCTAGGCCACACTTGTGCCAGCTATCCTGTCCAATCATATGCTTTGTAATGTGGGCTAACAACTCAATGACCAATCACAAACTTCCAAAGATAAAGCGCGTGGACGTCGCTAAAATTAGGTCTCGATGATTGCGATTGATAAAAATCGCCCATTCCCTTTCCATGTAAAATTCTTTCTCCACGTTGGTTTCATTCTGGTGAGAGGCAGTGAGAGCACTCAATTTGCAAACGTATTTCAAATTTTACTCGACTGTATTCTGCTCAACAACATTGCTCCGATGGCGGAGAAGAGGAAATTGAGTGTCCTTACACTAGTTGTGAAGCAACAAATTCTCGTTGAAGTCGATAAAGGAAGAAAAAAAACGGACATCTGTAAGGAATTCAACATTCCAAAGTCAACTTTGTCAACGTTCATCAAGAACAGGGTAAGAATTGAAGGAACACATCCCGGCGAACCGACAAGAAAGCGACGGAAACTTGCCAAGTTTGATGACCTGGAGAAAGCTCTCTTCGTGTCGCTTCAGCAGGCACGTGCCATGAACATTCCTATTTCTGGACCCGTGATCTGCGCCAAGGCTAATGAAATCGCCAAAAATATGAACATCGGTGGTTTCACCAGCAACACTGGATGGCTTGATCGGTTTAAAAAGCGATACAGCATCCTCTTCAAACCAGTCTGTGAGGAGGAGGCATCAGTGAGTGAGGATGAGATCATTGACCCCATCATAAAAACAGAGGTCCAAGAGGACGATGGAGATGAGGTACAGGAAAACCATGAGCCTCATGAGGAGACACCGGCACCCCCAACAGCAAAGGCAGCCAGAGAGGCATTGGTAACCCTGCGTTCCTTTCTGGAGACACAAGGCTGCGAGAAATTTACGGGCACACTTTGCGACTTGTCTGCCTTTTTGGATCAAGTGTCTTCCAGACAAACCTTGGTGACCGATTTTTTCAAGCCAGACAGAGGGGAAAAATGAATGCTCAACCCCAAACAGTTATTTTCAAGACTAGATTTAACTCAGTCCTTTTCAGGACCACCTCTAATGGGCCAAAGGCGGTCCTAAGCCCGCTGCCCTGGAAACAGGGAACTCAGAAGGGAGGTTAATCTACTAATAAATGTGCTTTCTTTGTCACTTGTGTTTTGACTCGATGTGATTCAACGTTTAAATAATACAAACACATATTTCAAATTTAGTAAAGTTCCTTCAAGGCCTATGAGGCCCATAGAGCCGGAGCTTATCCCGGTTTTGGAAGCGTGAAGCGGAACAGATGATTTTTACATCATCTCCTAGACAGGACGCTAGTCTGTCATAGGCTTACTTCCCCAGCAGAATATGCCGGTACCCAATTCGCACCTGGGTGGGGAGAGGAAAAATGGTGTAAAGTGTCTTTCCCAAGGACACAACACTGTCACCTCCCGGATTCGAACCTTGGACCCTTGGATTAGGAGTCCAACACTCTAACCATTCGGCCACCGCATCATTTCATATTTATGGTTGTCTTAAAGATAGAAAGAAACTTCCAGCACAATCAGCAGTTGTTCAGTTTTCAAAACCGAAATTAATTGTTTGTTCGAAGTCACTGTGATTAGTGTAAGTTTCCTTTTTTTTATCTCCCTTAATAAATGGCAAAAATAAATGACACATAACAAGGATGACACAGAGTAAGAGAGCTTCACATGAGACGAACATTACAAGAGAGGACCAAATATATTGACATTCCTGTCTTCCAAGGGTACAACACAAATACACACATACAACTGAAAAAAAGGGAGAGCTACATGAAAATGCGAGTGCTAGGATAGCGTGGAAAAAGGAAGTTGTGAGAAATTGAAAATGGATTCAAAGGAGAAGTTCACTTAGCTGATGTAGGGTATTAATCCAACATTGGAAGAGGAACAACTCCAAAAGACAAGGGCAATCCGGAATATATTTTCAAGCCACACACAACCATGTTATTTACACCGTCATGGTCAGGGCGATTTAAAATGACTGGAAACAGGTTTCCTGTTATCGCGTAGATGCTCCACGAATCTCTCTGCTAATAGTCTGCCCGTTTTCCCTATTATATATCGCAGAGAGCATCGTGAGCAGATGATGGCGTAGAGTAGGTTTCTGGCCCGTACAAGTTTTTTTTATAAAATGGCGTCACACATATTCCTCGAACAAATGTTTTCATTCCGCGGAGTTCGACGAATGCGTGTTGCACTGTAATAAGCTTTCTGGGTTTACCTATCTGATCCGGCACTGACCACATAAGAACCAACAACACAAAGGTGGTCCACACTGCCAACATGACCCATGAAAGTGAACAGTAACTTTCCAGTTGTTAAGTCAATGATGCGGATGGTGCTGTCCCCACTACCTGTAATCACTGTGTTGCCCTGGGTAGAAATCAAACCAAAACATAGCTAGGCCTACTAATTTGTTGCTTCTGAATTTCAAACTGCATTTGCTCTACATTTTGCTTTAACTGTTTTGTTTGCACAAGTGAAGTATACTTACTTACAAATTTAGAAAATTAGAATTCTACACAATATTAATTATGGTCTCACTGTTGCAACAGGACAATAAACCATAAATCAATAAATTTGTTAGTGAAGACTAAAAAGGTGATTAGAGCAATATAAAATGCTTTTCAAGATATTATTATAGAGACCTGTTCCTTTCAGATTCATTAAATATAATGATATTCTCCAGCAGTCAGAACAAAAGAGTGTTCACAGAATGAAATGTAAAATTAAAAGTATTCCAAGAAATAAATGCTGACTTAGAGTTGATCAAATGAACCAAAAACAAGTTAGGTTAAAGAAAGAAGTTGTGGATAATGAATAGATCTAAAACATTAGATCTTGTTTTGGTAGTATCAATATTAATTTTGATACAATACATGTATTAATGTTGTGCAAGCAGAGTAAATGTCAATATTATAATTACATGTATCTTGAAGTGTAGGCCTACATGGCTGCACAATACAGCAAACATTCACAGACTTGGCATTGCTCTTTTATGTAGCATCACAGATGCTGCCATGTTCTTGCATGTTAGGAATTTTGTATACATTGTTCTCTTTATCTATTCCAAATCCATTTTCCCTCTGGGATTTTATATTATATTAACTTGAAAGGTGCAACAACTTTCAGTTCCTGAATTCAGGTTAATTAAGTTACATGTATTTTAAAGTTAAGATATTGCACGCTCCTGATCCATGAAAACATAATGTAGCTTTTCAAAAGATTGAGAATGTCATTAAAAATAGTGCTGGCTGAAAGAATTAAAACAGTTGTTGAGTTGAAAAATACTTGTTATGAGTTGCCCTTTTGAGTTCATTCCCAAGGACCAAGAGATAATAAAGGTGTTACTAGAAAAATGCCATATTTTTTTATGCATTATATACCTAACATCCCTGTTAAAAATCCGAGTTTGAAAAAACTCTGAAAAACAGATATAGGGGCCTACATAAAATGCATGTCATATTTTAATGACAATGATTTAGATTAGAATACAGTGGAAACCTCGAAAGCCGAACTCGGATAAATCGAATTTCGGATAATTCGAAATTTTCGAGACGTACATTTTTTTTCTCCTCTTTCGCTTTGTTAAATTTGATCGGATAATTCAAAGCTACAAGGACTCGATTCTCTTAATTCGAAGTTGAGATCGCAAACAACAGCAATAAATCGATTCTCATTCGAAGTTGACGTCACGACCAACGGCAATAAAAATGTTTTCCTCTCTTCATCCGCCAAGTGATGCTCCGCTGACCGAGCAAAGCCAGCGTGCTCAGTCTTAACCAAGAAGCGTACAATGTGGGGCAGGGGAGGGAGGGACGGAGGTGAGAGTTGGGAAAGGTACGGGTAATGTTGTAAGGCCACGTGTAGCACTACGCTGGCCGCCTGACTTTGTAACGTAACTCATCCCCTGAGACTGGATGGGTTCAGCGGTTATTACATCATTTACGATGTAACATTTTTATTTACAAGGATTACGCCCAGAGGGCACAGCGTTAGGACCTCGGAAAACCGACGTTAAAAAAAGAGTCTAGTCGAGCGTTAGGCCTGTCTGCCACGAGTACCATGGAACCATCACTAACTTTTTGCGCGAAGTGGGTTGCCAGCGCAGGGAAGGGGACTGGGAGGGAGCAAGGGATGAAGCGAAATGTGCTAGATATTGTTACATCGTTTCAGCGAGATCGGCTCTTTGTTTTTTTGGGGGGATCTAGTCTAGATCTAGGCACCGTAGGCCTAGCGCGGCATGCGATTTTACTTTGTTATGGTACATGTACTAGAGTCTAAATCTAACACTACGCAGTATATCTACACACTTTGAGCTACATAAGCAATGTCCGTTTTAAGGTAAGATAAAACAAAAATAGTAAATAGGGAACGACACTCTGTAGATCTAGTAGATGTGGCGGGAAGTGGGTAGGGAATTGACAACAAAATATATTTTTAAGAAAAAAGGGGAGGGGGGTTCAAGGGAAGTGACTGGGCAATCATTTGACATTCTTGGAACACAGTTATGTCCCATTCTATAATTCGATCTTGCTTAATTCGAAGTTTTGATCCATTCCCGAGGACTTCGGATTATGAGGTTTCCACTGTACGATCTTGATCTTTGAAGTATGCTTAAGCACCGACCATGATTTTGACTGCTGTAATGGAGTCTGAATGTCCTCCAATCCTGCGAAAAGACTGGCATGTTTTCAAGTCCCACACGCGCAACGTTTTGTCATCACTGCCACTGACTAAACAGGTTCCTGTAACGACATACACGCAAAAATTATATTTACTTCCAAAAACAAATAAAAGCAAAGGGACAAAGCAATCATTTTCAAGTCACACACTAATGACATGCTGTTGACCAAAGACAGACAAATCTGAAGTGAGACATACATTTTAAATAAAAAAGGTTAAGCTATGAAAAATTATGATTGATATTATTTTTAAATAAGGTAAAAGTAAAAGAATAACATAATCTTAAAAGAAAAGAGTGCAAAAATGGTGTCTTGTTTAATTGCTTGATTGCTGTTCTTTCTAGGTCTTAATTTTTAAACGGTTACTATTTAAAAGCAATGCGAATAGAATAATTAGGCACTTTTATTCAAAGTGATATTTCATTACAGCAATATTTCATTACTTTCTAATGCATAATATGTTCCCATACTTTACTGTGAAAGGTAATATTTTAGCTCGCAGACTGAAGCTCACCTTGAAGGTCAATACATATGACCTTGTCTGTATGTCCAGTGAGTCTGGGAGCTACAGTATAGCGACCTTTGCTCCAGTTCTTGTTCAGATGTCCCATACGTAGAAAAAGGTGCTTCCAGTCACAAATAGGTGAACATCTGGTGTCTGCTGGTACTGTAATAAAACAATTAAATTACATGGCTGCATACTTGATTTACAAATTTTATATGAATGATAAGTACATGTACATGAACTTTGTGTTTGCTTGTCCAAATTATGTCTGTGAAGTCAGGGTTTATCAATAACACTTAAACTTCATTTTCAGGAAAAAAGGACCTTTATTGATTCACTCTAAAGGAAAAAAAATGCCCACAAACTCAGATGACTAAATCCCTTTTCTTCTGAGTGTCGTACCCTTGTGTTAGCAAGGGTAGGCCTTGTATAATTGGGGTTTTTTTTGCAGCACATAATACAAAAATATAAGATAAAGTTTTAATTTGTGATAGCTAACATCTTCCCTATTAGTATTCAGTCTTTTTTATTTTTCAAGTTAAAATTGTTTGCCTACTTCCCATAAAACTTTACAACAAAAGCAACACTCAGAAGTAGTACTGAATACTACATGTACTTTTACTAAAGAAATTTAGAAAATAAAGTTTCGTTGAGGTTGTATCTGACATTAAAAAGCCTGAATAACAAAACTGCTGCTAGTCAGACATTAAACTGTTACATGTACATATATTATGTTTCATTTTTTTAACACAACTTTACAACTTCTTTTATTTCTTATGACTGATTTTGAAACTTCATAAATCTCTTTGTGAGTGAGAGATGTGAGCTGTGCATGTGCACTTTTCCTAACCTAAGTAACCACTCCTCAGTCTATGTCAAAACGTTCTGACCTGTCCTATTTTAAACCAGAATCTGCACCTAGAGTAGTATGAAGTCTATCCTGCTCTATGGTAAGGAAACATGGCTTACGATCAACAATTATTTTAGATCTAGCAAATCAAGAATGAGGAGTTGTGGAAATGGAAGGGAGTAACTGAAGGTGAGAAAATGGTACTACGTTGATCATACTCTTTGGAAACCTCGAACTTTACTAGTACACCAAGTGCTCTGATTGCGGCCCTATGTTCCTTAAGGAATCAAGAGGCATAAGTCAAAGTAAGTCAAGTCAAATGCTCTGATGAAACTTACAGGAAAAGAGGACCACTTGTGGAAGAGAACTAGTAAGGATGAAAGAAACCAAGATGTACTGGACTAGAATGGAAAGAACAGCTCACAAGAGGGAGACACGTAATCTGTGGATGAAGGGGCACCAGTGAATTAATGAACTTTTAAACCAAGCTCCAAATCCATCCTGGTCAACAACTTGTTCATCTCCTCAAATATCCAGTGTTCATTTTAAGCAGAGATAACAATGTTTACCTCCTTTACATGTAGGCCCTACTAGTGGATTGTTCTCCACTTACTTTTCAAATCAAACACTGGAGAATTTCCAGAAACATTGGTTCTGTTTGGATTGAATGGCTCTTCTCTCAGTATATCTCTGGTCATCCCTTGCTTCAACCAACCATTGGCCATGCAAAAGTGAATCCTGTGAAAATAATAGAGAATTCAAATTTGAAGAAAACAGCTCATAATGTTGAACCGAAAATAAAAGGTAAAAAAGAGGACATTATAAAGATTAATTTCTGCGATGATGATCCTTGGCATAGTAAAAAAAGAAAAGAAAATTCCTTCAACGTCATGAGACCCATAGAGCCGGAGCTTATCCCGGTTTCGGTAGCATGAAGTGGAAGAGCTGAATTAATTCCATCTCCTAGACAGGACACTGGTCTGTCGAAGGTTTTCTTCCCCAGCAGAACGGTATAACGGTACCCAATTCACATTTGAGTGGGGAGAGGAAAAATGGTGTAAAGTGTCTTTACACAACACGGTAACCTCCCAGATTCGGACCCTGGACCTTTGTACAAGCTGTATTAGGAGTCAAACCCTCTAACCCTTCGGTCACCGCGCTAACATCAATCCTATAGTAACTTCAATTATGTAGGCCTATAAGATTAAACACGGTTAAAGAGGAAAAAAAGGTTTTTCAGTTAATCACTGAATGAAAACACATTTCTAGTCTCCAATCTTAATATCCTCCGAACATACAATAAAGAGTTTAATCTGAGTAAATAGAAAACTAAGACAATGATAGTGAGTAAAGAAAACAAATCACAAAACCTCAAACTTGGTAGAGAAAATCTTGAGCAAGTACAAAATTACAATTACTTAGGGGTCATGATTAACTGC
>JBDFRD010165437.1:0-23535 GCA_039654405.1 Bullina lineata | reverse complement strand
AAAGACTTGATTTGCTAGGTTGTGAAAAAAGACTTGATTTGCTAGGTTGTGAAAAAAGACTTGATTTGCTAGGTTGTGAAAAAAAAGACTTGATTTGCTAGGTTGTAAGAAAAGACTTGATTTGCTAGGTTGTGAAAAAAAAGAGTTGATTTGCTAGGTTGTAAGTAAAGACTTGATTTGCTAGGTTGTGAAGAAAAAGTTTGATATCAAATTAATAAGTTACTACAAATGACTTGTCAAGTCTTTTAATTTTCACAGATGGCCATTTCAGTTAAAGGGTTGGTCTCCAGTTTCTTATGATTTCTTTCTCAAATAGATTGAGTCAGTGCTATTATGCATCAATAATCAGTTTGCTTTTCTTCAATTTCTACCATAATTAATTTTTAAACGTTTCTTGACAATGATTAAAGTGATTGGTTGTTTAATATTGTTGGCTCAAATGAAGGGACTTGACTTCAGTTTTTCATTACGTGCATCATGATACATTTGCACTCATCCTGAGCTCATTGTGACTCAGTATCTATCAGCTCCAGCCTTATGGTGACTTGGTATATCTCTTCTCCAATCCAGGCATGCCAACTTTATGGGTTTGCCATAAGAAATTACGGTTTGCTGGCATTTACGGCCAAATTACGCCGAGGATATATATGCTTTTAAATCTTATTGCCGTTGTGTTCTTTGTTCTCTGGCGTTATCCTTGTATGCTGTAAAATTATTCTTTTGGGACCTCATTTTACTGCGAGTTCAGCTTGTGATTACTCCAAGCCTCAAATGGGTTTGGCATGTCTGCCAGTCTTCAGTAACTTATACTTTTGCTCTAATCTCATGATTTTACGCATCTCCTGTCCAAGCTTATAGTAACTTGGAATCTCAGTGTTTCAAGTTTGTGGTGACTTGTTACATTCGTGTCTCATGCTCATGGTAACTTTGTCTACCTCTGCTCCAGGCACATAGTGACAAGGCACACCTCTGCAGTGATTAGTGGCATGACACACCTCTGCAGTGATTAGTGACAAGGCTCACCTCTGCAGTGATTAGTGACATGACTCACCTCTGCAGTGATTAGTGACATGACACGTCTGCAGTGATTAGTGGCATGACACGTCTGCAGTGATTAGTGACATGACATACCTCTGTAGTGGTTAGTGACATGGCACACCTCATGATTAGTGGCATGGCACACCTCTGCAGTGATTAGTGACATGACACACCTCTGCAGTGGTTAGTGACATGACACACCTCTGCAGTGATTAGCGACATGACACACCTCTGCAGTGGTTAGTGACATGACACCTCTGCAGTGGTTAGTGACATGACACACCTCTGCAGTGGTTAATGACATGGCACTTGTCTCTTAATGACATGGCACACCTCCTCATGATTAGTGACATGACACACCTCTGCAGTGATTAGTGACATGACACTTGTCTAAAGTGATTAGTGACATGACACTTGTCTAAAGCAATTAGTGACATGGCAAACCTCTGCAGTGATTAGGTCCATCTCCATGTCTTCTCCTAGAGTAGTGTCATAACACATTTGTACAGTGACTACTTCCATCTCAGCTCGAAGTTCACAAAACTTGCTCGATTTAATTTCTGGTCTACTTTTCTTACAATGTTAACTCTCCGACGCTGGGGTAAAATGTACTGAACTTACATTTTTGTCAGTTGTTTTGCTAGGACTAACTGCATGTTACTAACCTGTTCATGTTGTCTTGCATGCTACTGGTTGGTCCTGTAGACACCTTCAGGATAATGCGCTTGTGATATATGTTACATTGAATTTATGTAGAGCGTTTCGCTTGCATCAGCTGTCAATAAATTATTTGAAAATGTCCACATTTGTGTTTCGTATTTGTGCCTTCTATCTTTTTTTTTTTCATTGTTGTCATTGTTGGACAAGAATTCAACTGGGATCACACACAAACTTACAAATAATAAACAAGTTCTACATAGACACACAGGTGACTGAAAGGTTAGAGCGTTGGACTCCTAATCCAAGGGTTCAGGGTTCGAATGCGGGAGATGACAGTGTTGTGTCCTTCGGGAAAGACACTTTGCACCATTTTTCTTCTCCCAACCCAAGTGCAAATTGGGTACTTGTATATTCTGCTGGGGAAGTAAGCCTACGACAGACTGGCATCCAGTCTAGGAGATGATGTAAAAACCATCTGTTCCGCTTAACGCTATCAAAACCTGGATAAGCTCCGGCTCTACGGGCCTCATTGGCCTTGAAGGAACTTTACTTACTTTTTACTCTACACACACATGGACAAGAATTATAAAGGACTAACGTACTGAACCACGGAGAAGACGATGAAAAGCCATCCCTTCACAGTGAGGAGACAAAACTAATGAGTAGATCATATCATGAAATAAAATAATAGTTTAAGGTCTTAATAACTTTATCCTGTTGACTTACTTGTGGTTGTTTTATGAAGATCTTGTCAATTTGTTTTAAAATTCCTTTCAGTGGAACCAATAGTTGTCAAACACTATTTGATTTGACATGCTTTAAAAGCATGCCCATTTATCGACAAAGTAAAAATGGTGTAATATTCCTGAGGGCAGTGAGCTTTCCATGCTGAGTTGGAGAGGCCCTGTGGTCAATTCCCACAGAACCCAAATGTACACCAAAGCCCCGTGGTCAATTCTCACAGAACCCAGTTGTCCACCAAAGCCCCGTGTACAATTCCCACAAAACCCAGTTGTCCACCAAACACAATTCATAAGATCTACAAAATATCATGGAGGGAACTAGACCTGCCATCAAGAGGATCACTCAAAGCTAAATATAAAAAAAAATGGCAGCCTGCGGGTAATGCATGCAGAACACCAGTGCAAACTGTTCCACAGGCTTACGTCGCATGGTTAGTTATCATGTAACATTAAAATTTTTCTACCACCCACACGTAGTCAAGGTTCTTTAAGATTCTCAACTCACGAACATAGAAAAAACAAACACTTGAAGCAACTTTTTCAGAACTTTATTGAATTTGGCAGATAAAACGTATTTTTAGCTGCAAATTAAAGTGACTGTACAACAGCTAGAGCCTTCCCTCTCATCGAGTAACAACAGAAAAACTCAACATCCATGAGAACACAACAAGGTCATTACTTACAAAATGGATGAGTGGTATGCCATATGTCAACAACAACAAAAAAACAAAACAAAAATAAAAAACTGTTCTTCTTAACTCGCAAGGAAAAAAAATAACAGTTGGGAGAAAATACCAGCACACTGCAGAAGCAACACTAGTTCATTACTCTCCACATGTAACTCAAACGTAATATTGCGGTTGATAGCAGTGTGCTCCAGCATTACTTCCAGAAAGTGAGGCCTTTTCCTGCAAGATTTTTTTAATGAAGACCACCTGCATCCATAAGCTATTAATTTTTTTTTTTTAATTTTTGCAAAGAAAATACAATGAATATTTCATTCTCTTTATTGCTTCTCGACATTCAACATGAAGAACCTATCAGGAAATCAAGAAGTGCTTGTGTGTGCGTATGTGATACAGCAAAAGAGAGTTTTTGTTAGTCTCATTTTGATTTTAAATGAAACATTCACTCTCCAGGAACGTAATTTGCAAATCTGGATTTTCATGCTCTTTATATATGTAATATGTATCTAATGAAAAACTCTGCCGAATGCACAAAACAAAATGGAACCAATATCTCACACCTCAATGTTTTAAAGTAAATGTGAGCAATGTTTTAAAGTAAATGGAACCAAAACCTCCCACTTCAATGTTTCAAAGTAAATGGAACCAATATCTCACACTTCAATGTTTTAAAGTAACATTTACTAAAAGACCCCACACCTTTTATAAAGACGAAAAAGAGGACAAACGTCATAAAAAGCATACTCAAGGAGAAAAGGAACTGAAAACGAGACAAATAACGGAGCTCACACATCATAAAGAAAAGGTTACACACAACTGGCTATCTGAAAAAGCATTGAAACTTATAAAGGAAGTTAATGATTTTATCATCATTTTTATTCATCTTCTTTTTGACCTTTCGTTCTGTAATTTTTCTCTCACTTTCCATCCCATCCCCCTTCTGTGTTTTATTCCCTCTCATTTCTTCCCTCACTTTAAACATACTTCATTTCTTCACCCATGTCCTATCTTTTCATTTTCCTGTAAGTAATGAAGTGAATTCATTCTTTAAAGAAAGTAATGTCAATTCTTGGTTCCATTTCATGACATCAATTTGGGAAGGCTTACAACATACATATTTGTCACTTACAAAATTTTGTTTTTCATACAACTCTCCCTCCTCCCATTCTGCACCTTTGTATTTATTTCAACAACAGTTTAAAATAAACAATGTTTAAAAATACAGTACAGTGTTCAAAGACATACAACAAATATTTAGTTTTCATGTCCACCCTGCATTGATTTTTCTCATTCATGTACTTTTGATTACCAAGGATTAATTTTTCAAAACACATTAAATTTGATCAATGACCAGCCAACAGAAGACAAGGAAACATAAAATTACAATATTTCGACAGTGTTACGCTCCAATCGTTCAACTAGTTTTGGGAATATTTTTCAGGAGACCACAAAAAATCATATTTCGCTTCGCTTTAATATCAATGACTTCTGGTTTTTGTTGAATTAGTAGTAGTAGTAGTATCGTTTGGCTACGACTACACTTCTAAATCATTTGTGTCAATCCAAGTCTGAAAGTCGTCGTCACATCTGTCTCTGTATATATGTACTTGCGTGTTCATGATTAAATTTTAAAAATAAGTATGCCATTAAGTTATTTGCCAGTTATGTGGTTATCACCCCAAATATGGATGATTAACATGGCAGAAGTAGTCATAAGATGATAGACTTTTTATGCGTGCAACTGAATTATTATGCCCTATACACAATAAGAGTGGCAATGTTATTCACAAAATGATGCATTCTATGCATGTCACTAAAAGCTATCTTGAGCTCCAGATACACAGACAGAATGATCACATGTGTTTTTATTCTATTTATAGTGCATGATGACATTTGATATTAATGGAAAACCTGCGGAGGGGATTTCTGACCTATTTGGATAGAAAATCAGAGTATGCCAACTTTTTCCAGTTCCACGATTTGAGCATAACACTGTCGATCTGTTTTTCATGGATTTTTTTCACAAAAAAGAATCTGAAAGGCACTCCTACAATCTTTTCTATAGCCAGCCTGATCAAACTTAGAGGAATGTCCAAATCTGGCATGTACACAAAGCCTTTATCCTTCATAGAAAGAAATGATGCATGAACAAAAAAAATAAAGTCTTAAATTCCTGCTTCCACAAAGTTATCAACAAATACATACATTATTCCTTTATTTTATACTGCCACCAAAAATCTAAAAAGAAAATACATGACTTATATATAAATAATATTTTGTATTGTTGTTTATATGTCAAATAATATTTACGTAGGAAAAGTTGGAGAAAACATTGATTTCACATTGTAGAAAGTAAACTTGTGAAACTACAACACATAATACAGGTACTGGTTATATTCTGCCACCATGCTATCATGCCGTGTAGGCAAGTTCTGAACTTATTCAGCTAAATGTAGGGTTTTATTTTAATTACACTGAACAAACTCAAATCAAACAGCTGTGACCATTTTCATGCGGTGGCATCAACTATTATCCACATCTCTATCTCAAATACTGACTCATGTTTGAGTGTTTGCACACTGAAAGAGACATTAGATGTTTGTATGCAGATTTTCAAAAGCTCTGAATATCTCGTTAAGGCTTACAAACAGTGAAATAGACTTTAAATGTTTGGCAACTTCAAAGTCAGTTTTGAATGTTTGCATGCATGCAGGTGCCTTTACATTTTGTAGACTTCCAATTTCTGTGAACATTTCACAACAATGAAAGGGAAGCTGAGTGTTTGGTTATGACAATAATGCTATTTTTTACCCCCAAAGCTCTTCCATTACATGATTTAAGTTGTTTTGCTTCATTCAACAAGCATGATAATTATGACGCTCTTCTTGGGCTATTGCAACAATTTGAAAGTCTTCCCTGTCCATAGGATGACAAAAAAGAAAAAAAAGTGCAGCATGTGTCTGTGTGTGCGCGCGTGTGTGCATCAACCGAGTCCGCGAACTATTTCCCAACCAGTAACAAAACATGTAACAATAAATAAATATATGTAAAAGGGCTACAGGAACATCATCCACCAGCATGAAATAAAAGATGTGGGTAACAAGAAATCACACTCATTATTCTTTAGCGTTATAAGTTGACAACAAAATAAGAACAGTTCAAATATGAACATCACTGAACCAGCATAAAACAATGTATTACTAATATATATCTAAATATTATGTACATGGCAAGTGCAAAAAAGCATATATTTGTACATCACCCTGACAAAATGCTGACTACTTTAAATTAACTATATATCAATAATCATAAACTAGCTACAATATTAACAAAAACGCAAAATCGTTTTACAATATAATGTACAGAATTGAAACAAGATTGTAATTGTCTCAGGTTGAGTTTGAGTACGTAATAGAAAAAAAATCGCATGATAAAACATGAGCCACAAGTCATGTACAAATATTTTCATAATTTAACACTAACTGATAATACAATTAAACTATATCTCTTATACAACAGGCCTGGAAATTGTTTTAAAAAATCACTTTAATTAGTTTGTCCTCACAATATTCATCTTACAAATCCAAACTTTATCTATACTCCGCAACCCCTTTCTCTTTTTGTTTTCATTTTCAAACAGGCTTTAGTCCAAGCTACACAGATCTGAATATTCTTTTAGATCCTCCCAGTCAGAGTTTAACCAAACATCAATATAAAAACAAACTGGTACATGCATGAATACATACATATTATGTGCAATAGAGAAACAAGCACATTTCTGAGTTAAGGCAATTGTTCAAACACCTTTGATGTGGTGGCTAATCCAACAGCTTTGTGCATTCCAACTCAATCATTCCGTCCAAAAATTGTAATGAGCTACTTCCATCTCTCTTTCTTCATAAAAATATAGAATGCAAGAATGATGTTGTTTACTTAAAAGATAACATAACAGTGTTGATAGTAATTCTACCTTACATCATGAAATGTCTAAGATGCACATAGATGTATTCAGCTTTCACCATTTTTTTTCTTTCTTTGACAACATGCTTAGCTTCGAATTTTAAATGCTACTCCCTTTTCACAAAACTGACAAGATTCTCCGTGGAAAAAGCTTGCTCATCATTCGTTCAACATGACGTACTAATGTTTGTAGTTGCATTAACCCAACACCTTGAATAATCACATGATGTCAAGACACCCTTTTCAAACCAGATTACTTGATGTCCTTGCTCTGCTTCAATTTTCTATATTCATTTTCATCGGATGAAAGTTGGAGAACAATTTTACAAGCTTGACTTATGCCTCTTGATTCCTTAAGGAACATAGGGCTGCAATTTACAAGCTGCTGAGATCTTATTCACATAAAAGTTTTCTTTAAAATTTTCAGATTATCAAATACGAATATAAGGGATGCTTTACTTTCATCCTATTTTGTCACTTTGCATCCAGAGAAAAAAAAAAACTATGCATGGAGCAAGAACACAACGGACCCCTTGCACTTAGAATTCCACAAGTTGAAAACTGATGTATGAGAAATTTAGTAAGTCCAGAATCAAGGTTTGTCTTGCCACAAATTTAATTTGACAAAGTCCTAAGGCTGCTTTTGTGCGTTTTTCTATCATTCTATCATCATCATCATCAACACACAACATTTAAAAAACATCATGTACCTTTTTAAATTTACAGGAAATTATCACAAATATAATCTGTACAGCGGCTTTGATTATATTCAAGCCTGTGGAATGGGAGGTTACTTTAAATGAAGTCAACTGCTTATGCTCACTCAGACTCATGGAGTCAACTGCTTATTCTCACTCAGACTCATGGAGTCAGCTGCTTACTCTCACTCAGACTCACTAAGCCAATCTTACTTCAATCATTCTTTCAAATCACAGGCCTTGTGGTGTAGATGTTATATACATTATATTATAATACATTATCTATACATATATTATGTTATACATTACTCGTATTGGCAACATGTAATTTGAACAAACTTGGTGAGTTATTTTGCCTTGTACAAGAATGTGAAACAGAGCACAGCATTGAGCAGATCACAACAGTCATCTCTGGTTTACGTCTATTTTCTCATGGTTCTGTACAGGATGCAAATATCTAATAAGACATGCTATCTCTTCACGAAAAATCCATTAGACTATTATTACCCAGCAAATCAGGATAAAATGCACAAGCCTAGATCAATACAGCAATTATTTCTGAAATCTGGATCTATATTTAGAACTTAAGAAATAATAATAACCACAACCTTTCCTGAAAAAGAAACCTTAATGAACCGGTCTTCTACAGAATCTTCCTTTCTAAAGAATAAAAATAAGAAGTTGAAATAATTGATTCTGATGAGAAGCTTTAGTTGAGTGGGATTCAGCTAAGCAACTGAAAGCATGTACAGACATTGTGTGTTATTTATCAACTGTACAGGTGAGCCAACAGACTGCACTGAGGGTCAGGGGTGAATAATCTGATCCAGCAATACACAGCTTTGGACAGAGGAAGGAACAGTAACATTTGAACAAAAAAAGGTTAAGATACATGACTAGTACTCAGACTTCGGACTCAAAACTTTGTGTTGTGCCCTTTCTAATACAACTTTAATTCTCTTATAAAAATACAAAGTACAGCCCAATTTTTTCATAATTTCTAATACACTTCATTTGACAATGAGTATACTCAACCACATTTGTATTCATCCAGATGCAATGCATGATACCTTTTTGAACTGACTACATCATGTTACGAATTACAGAGTGAGATTACCTGTCTTCCATGACAATATTGTATGTAGATGACAGCTCATATTGAAGTAGTTACTAGACTTGTTAATTGTGCCACAAGACGTTTCTCCATGTACTGTGCCACAAAAAGTTATTCCATGTACAACACAGAATTTAGGATGGACCCAGATAATAGACTCAATTCCATTTGTTATTGCTCAGGAATCTTTCGGCTGCCACATCAATTAGTTTTCTTTGACTTATGACTCTAGACCTCCATATAGGTAATAATGTAAACTACTTTGTGCAGTAATAAAAAAAAAAATACCTGTTTGGTTGACATGTCATTGAGGGTGTTTTGTGTGTGTGTGTGTGTGCACACGCTTTTGGGAAGGGGGGGCTGTTAGAAATTTGGTTAAAATCTCAACTTTTATAATGGACAAACCAAGATGCAAAAATATCAATGAAATTAGAAATGAACACTACTGGTGGATGAACTGACCATCTCCATTCAAGTGTTCAAAGCCGTCAACCCTAAAGACATTTACTTTCATTGAAATAAATGAGGTAGGAAAAATGAACTGTAACTCACTGTATGAACACAATAATACGAGTACAATTTGTTATTTATGCCTATTCTGTACAGGATTTTTGTTCATAAGGATGCAATGTCTTATCATTTTAAAAAATTACAACAAACAAAAAAAGTCACATAAAAATGTAATGGTATTTTGCTAAAAACTAGTATTCCTCACTTCAAGCACAGGTGAAATAAAAAGTAAGCATACTATTCTATCACTTTAGAGAAACAGAATTATGAATACAATTCGCACACATTTTTAAAAGAAGCTCCTGTTTCAGAATAAGTACATGGAGAGAAAAGCGGAATGTGTGATGTAAAATATTAGTGAATTTTTTAAAAAATCACTTCTATTACAAAATGCATTGCAAACATACACATTTCCTGCAACAATTTCTTTTTTCACAAGTGTCTTGTCATTTGTTGTTTCTTTTATTCCCTTTTTCTCCTAGCCTACTTCATTCTAAATAACAATACAAAAGACTGATAATGTGATAAATAAATATTTATATATATAGATCTATATATATTTCCTCTTTTTATTCCCAAGAATATCTCACTGGAGCAAGCGCACAAAGGCTCCTGTGCTGCCAACATTTGTGTACACTATCACAAGCACGACAGTAAGGTATATCCTGAGTAACACAATTCCGCCAGTGTACTGAATGCTCCTAACATCCACATACCCATGAAATGTGTAATGCTTTCCCTTAAACAAAACATAGGAACATTTCCAGTAAAATAAAACATCTCAGAATTCCAACTGTGCTCTTAAGGAAAACTGTAAAAACTAGGGATATTCTTGGTCTCCAGGCTGAACGTGTTTTCTGAAGGCATGAAGATTGTGTTCATAATAATATCTTCAATTTTCTGCCCAGCCATGCTGGTCTCCATCGCACGGAACCCTTCCTGAATAGTGGAGTCACATTTAGGCTGAGATCCCCGCCCTGAGCTGACATCAACTGTCGTCTCTGTGGACGAGCACTGACTAATCCCTGAAGAGCGATTCTGAGATTCCTCAGCAATGGGGTCTGAGTTGGTGTCCGAGGAAGACTGCACTTCCACAGGCACTTTGGGCAACGACGGCTCAGCCACCGAGGTTGCTGGGGTTGACACCAGACTCTCCATGGACACAGAGGAGGAAGCCTGCATCAGCGACATGTGTGCTGCCTCGTCACATGAGGAGGATTTAGCATCAGTTCTGAGGAAGTTAGCATTGCTCTTCTGTGTTGAACTGTCCAAGGACGCACTAATGCACGATTTTAAATACAATGGAGCAGCCCTTGTGGTGACGACACTGTCTTTGTCTGCCTTACTGGAAGAGGCAGGAAGAGGGACAGGCAGTGAGAGGGGAACAGTGACAGTGGGTGCTGTGGAGGAGGCAAGAGATGTCTGTATGGACGTTGACACCGGCATGGCCGGCAGTACGTTGGTGCCACAAGTCTTGCTGTCTACTTCATTCAGAAGCTGCAGCAGCTGCTGTTTGACTGTTGAAGACTGGACCAGATTCATCATTTTCTTCTTGTCCTCACTGAGCACATCCTCCAGCTGTCGTGTGGGCACTTTGTAGGTCATGGCCACACGCTGGCTCAGGTGAGCCTCCACCAACCAGTGGGGCATGCCAGGAGTGTCCAGCTTTTGACTGACCCGAACTTTCAGCGGGACAAACAGCTTTTTGAAAAAGTCTTCATTCACTTCAGGCAGTGAGGCACTTGTGCCTTCACCGCACATTTCTGGGCTGAGGTGGTCGTTGGATGAGTTGGAGGAGGCCACTGAGGGTACCCCCTTGATGTTCTTTAACGAGGCATCTGACTCTTTGAGAGAGCTTCCAGCTTCCTCGTTACTGCGATCGTCGCTTGGAGTCATGTCGCTGGAAACTTTAGAACAATTTGACTGAGAGTCTTCCATCTCAGCTTTCTGGCCACCGTCACTTCCACTTCCTTCGTCTCCACTGAGGGAGCCATCTTTCAGGCTGCCACCTTGCTTGTTGAGTGTAGCACTAGAGGCAGTTTGGCCATCAGCCATGAACACTGTCTCCATAGATACAATTTCTCTGCTTTCTTCGGGATTCTGACAAAAGAGAAAATTAATGAAAAGTAAACAGCAGACAATGCAATCTGAAGCATTTTAAGGTACAACGCATTACAGCATGACCAAAACCTTCAACTTTAAATTATTATACCTTACTTTTAAGTTACTACAGGCAAGTTTGATAAAATTGTTATTTTTATTATGATAACATAACATCATACCTGTCAATAAAGGACAGGAAAAACATCAAAAGGAAGAGACTTTACAAGTTTAACCTGAAGTATTAATTAGCCGTCATAAAAATTTGATGAAACTTTTGCCAATGATGAAGTGATACAACTATGTGTGAAACAGACATAATGTAAAGTGGGATCGCACAAAGGGAATAAACAAAGGTGAAAGCATCTCTGATAAGAAAGAATACGAATTCATATATATTTTTTATAAGGCAAGGAAGGTAAAAGTATTTACCATTATAATTTCCCTGTCCAAACACTATCACCACAATGAAAAGAGAATACACTGTACTTACTTTCTCACTGGAAGAAGTCATGCTGTCGCTCTGGTTCATCTCCTCTTTCTCCTCCTTGACTTCAGTCTCTTGTGTGGGCGTGGGAGGAGACTTCTCGTCTTCTGAATGGCTATTGACAGGTGTGCTGTAGTTTTCCTCCTCATTCTCACAGGCTCCCAAGCTCCACACAACTCCTTCTCTTTCATCTCCACCGCCACCACCACCACCATGGCTATCTCCAGTGGACTCGGTGATTTCAATATCCCCTGTCTTAACGTTCGGTTTGTTGCATTCCTCCATAAGTTCATCATCACCAGGGAAGAACAGATAGTCAGCCTCTTCATCCTGAAAAACATGTACATAAGTAATGGGAGCTTTAATGTTGACTGTAGCACACAAGCATACAGCAATACTTTGAATTTAAAGTTGAATTATTTACGACAGAACGTCATTCTTTTTTATTATTGGATTTTGATTCACATGTCATTGATTGAATTAACTCTATATTAATCACTTTAAAAGATGCAGTTTTGGAATCGTGCATGGTGCACACATGATTTAAGAAGTTAGTATTCACAAAGCTTTAATTCTGAGACTTTTAAGTACTCTGAAAAGAGATTGAAAACACCTCAATGATTCAGAAAGCACAATCTAACCCGAACTTCAGTTTTCTGAAGATATGGTGGCCGGACAGCTGTGGAGACGCACAAAACAAACCCCAATAATGACCTAAATCACGAAAAGAAAGTGGGGTTGGATTGGCCACACTTTGAGAAAGCCTCAAAATTCACCCGACAAAGCCTTGAGTGGAACCCACAGGGAAAGCGGAAAGTGGGATGACCTAAACAGACATGACGAAGAAGTATTGAGGCAGAAATTAAGAACACGTGCATGTCCTGGACAAAGCTGAAGTGAGATGCCCAAAACTGAGTCTGATGGAAAAGTGTTGCTTTGGCCCTATGTTCCTCCGGGAACACAGAGGCATAATCAAATAAGAAGAGGAGAGCAGCTTAGCTTAGTGTCAATCTGTCTATGACGCAATCAGGAAGGAAGGAATACAAAATTATAAGTAAAAGCCTCAATCGTTATTCTGATATTCTTCAATATTAAGAGGATAACAATGATACTATAGATGATGAAAATAAGGACGATGATGAAAATGGTGATTTTTATATTTTTTTAAAATGAGATAATCCAAAAAATGTGAGCTTTTGGCTTTTTCAGGAAAATGATGATGATGATGATGATGATGATAATGATGATGACGACGACGATGACGATGATGATGATGATGGTTACGCTAGGATGACTCACCAAAGGGTCCTCATGGTAAGGAAGAGAGATGTCCTCCAATAACTGTTCCAGATTAGCCTGTACCAAATCACCAGCATTGGGTGGACTTTTCTTCATCATCTTTTCATCCATCTTCAGAATAGTGTGCAATTTGCGCTGGGGCATCTGATACCTGGTACAGGTCAAAGCACATTCAATCAATAATTGTTTCCTCATGATAACATTCTCTCCCTCATAGTTTGAATTAAATAACATATGTATCATCTCTGCTCCAGAGGCATGGCACAAAAATAATTTTGATAACAAATTGCAATGATACGGCATTCTATACCAAAAAGGAATTAGCTATGAGGGCACTTCACAAAAACATATTCCTAAAACTTATATATTTATTAGTTGTACTAAATCCACTTATTTTTTTATTAAAATCACAATACCTCATTTTAGTGTCTGTATTCCACTTGACTCCTCTCAGCCACGGAGGTTCGTGAGAGCGTTTATTCTGTAACCTCATTAGGCCAGGACCATTGCTGCCTTTGTTGTCGGAGTCCTGCAAGAAAATTATCTCAAATTATGAGTATGAAAATATCCTATAAGTAAAATTGCTGTTGTCGCATAGTGATGAACCTGTCTGGTTCACTGAAATCCCACTTTTGAACTAGAGTTAATTAAGGATCGGGTGTTTTTTCAAATACTTTTAACTTCGCCATTATAAATGCAATCTTTCTCATTTTTGTGTTGTAAAGATTTGAAAACTCTTTTGAAAAATTGGGTTGATTGTACCACGTTATGGTATTACAGTTCTACAAGAGAAGTTTATCTAGAAGGAAGTCTTTTCAGATTAAACATTTCAGGATATATACTCAGAAAAAGGCATTCTAAACCTTAGAAAAAAGAACTAACGGAATGTTTAAAACAAAATTTCATGGACAAGAAAGTGACAAACTTACATATGGTCACAACGAACCCAAAACAATTAACGAAATGGAAAGTAAGAGAATTAATAGGAGGTTTCACATCAATTCAATGTTCTCAGAGCATATCTGCTAACAGGTGTAAGAAATGATGAAGGAAGCCCACCTCGCAGGTAGAACTGTCTGCTTCAAGGAGGTACAGTATGGATGAGGTTGTGTCTTCAACTGACGACGTGGGATTGTCGGAATCCGTCGCCTTGTTCTTGTCAACTTGAGATGTTTTGATCTTTTTCACCGGCTAAAAATAAATAATAAACAAACAAAAATTTTCATTTGTAAACGTATAATCTGTTTTAGTCTGTTTTTCTACTTCTTTTTCACAAATTCTCAGGTCTTTTTACAAGTATGATTGTTCCTGATTTATTTTCCAGCAATGCCCATAAACGGTTCTTTTAAAGCAGATAATGCAAGTTTGGTAAAAACTTAAACAGAATAGAGGCAACATCATATTTAATCACTGCTAGTTGGTAGTGTTTCCATAAAAAAAGCAACAACAAAATAAAATCAGTAGTCCGTAAAGAAAGAAAAAAAACTATTCTGAAATTAATTTCAGAAAGATAATTTTTTTTCCAAAGCAAGCACTTTGGGTAATAAATGCAATGCAATAAAATCTTAAACACAATTACGTACAATGACAATGAAAACACATCAAAACAATTAATTATATATTCACTTTCTGCCTGCAAGGATAAGGGGGAGAGGGGGGTCAAATTAAAATGCGTTTCACTTAATTACCTGGCTACTCTTGACATCCACCCGTTGTTCCTGAGGGACAGTTGGGGCCCTTGTGTTGAACGTGGTCTGCTGGGGCGTCATTGTTTGAACCTGAACTGGTTGAAGTACTGGGCGATAGAACCCAGCCATCACTTGCGGCAAAAGGGTATAACCTGGAGTCAGACAAATCAGACCATTTGTTACAATGTCAAAATTTTAAAAGCTAAAAGACTCGGACAACAGAATACAAGAGATAACGACTCATTTTACTGATTCATCTGCCAATTTCACTCACAACATTACTGATGATTTTTTTAAGCCACGTGGTAGTGTTTTTCCCTTTTGATGGCATCCTAGCATTCAAACACAGAATGCATCCGCAGACATGCCAATCCCATTTAAGGCTTGGAGTAATCACGAGCTGAACTCGCAGTAAAATGAGGACCCAAAAGAGTAATTTTACCACATACAAGGACAACGCCAGAGAATGACGAACTCAACAGCAATGAGATTTAAAAGCACATATCTTTGCCGTAATTGCCTATAAACCGTAATTTCTGACTGTCCCCGTAATTTCTTACAGCGAACTCATAAAGTTGGCACATCTGCATCAGCTCATTAGAGATAAGTAACAGGAAGGAGCAATCACTGACCAGCTTGAGGGTAGTACGGCCACTGGATGTTCTGTGCCTGGCTGGCCCCTGTCATGTCCAGGATTCCTGGATTGGTGGACAACATGGGCCCCAGGCTGGTAGGGATACAGGGCAGGCGCACCGAGTCTCCAGGCACAATGTGAATGGGCTGGGCGGGGATGGTAATACTAGGCTGCTGGGCTCCTGTGTAAAGAAAGCTTTGTTTAGAATCTTGAGGTTTGGCTGTTTCAACTCTTTCCACATCTTCATTATTTCATTCCTAATTCAAAGAATGCTCTAGGTAGCAGGGGTATGTATGGCTCTTTTTGTCTTTGGGGACCAGATATTTTTATAATTTATACCAGGTTGTTTATGTGACACTTTATGATTCAATTTAAATTCTGTTTACAGTCAAAGTGCTTACACTAACCCCTTTAAACTGTCAGCGCAAATGAATGCTGTTGTAGAAAATTAATATCATATTACACTCCTAGCTGCTTAAATATATCAGAAGGTCAAGAAAACAAACTCTTACCTGCTTGGTAATTGGTGGGGAACAGTCCCAACTGTGCCCCTTGGTGACCTAAAAAGGTTTTATCAAACTGAGGGCCAACAATTTCTGACTGGTGGAACAATGGGGCTGTGTTTGATGTTGATAAAGGAAGATCACTGGAGGTCACAGTGGGAAAGCTCTGCATGAATATGTTTGAACTGAAAAAATAATAAAAGAAAGAAATGTTCATTTAAGTAATGTACACAGTCATACATTGCAAGAGGTAATGAATACAAATTGTTTAATTAAGAGCTGCCACAAACCTGGTTTTTCCCAAACTAATACAAATTAAGATGTGTACATTAAAAAAAAATGTAAAAAAAAATTTTACATTTAATGTGCTGCTAAAAAGCACTGGATAAATCCTAATCTGTGATACATTTTTGGAATCAAACCTACAAACAATAAACTAAGAATAAAGCCACGACAGGGAAAAATGTTGAAATTAAGACTGGGTTTTTCTATTCTAGCTACATGAGGACAGAGTAAGCAGCTAAAGTTTAAAGGTTGTGCTCCCATTCTTAATTAAATCTGTATCAAAACTTTATTGTGTTGTCTGTTCATGTGAATCTCTGGATTTTATGTGTCATCCGTAAGTTCAGTCACCTGACAGTTAGGTGTTTCTGACCATAGGCCAAGGTGAGAAATTTTGTAAAACCATACCTTTTTGTATTATCAATTTAACTGAAACATAAATAAATTTTGTTCTTGATAACAGCTTATGAAAACTCAAACAAGTATGAGTGATTTAGAGGAATGCAACAATATGTATTTTATTGAACATTATTACGCACTCAAGAAAAAAATATTAATTTTTATTAAATCTTATTCATGTCATCAAAAATGTTTTCAAACTTCAAACAGTTCAAGGTTCGTAAATTCAGATAACACTGAAAACAATGTAGTCCAATGTAATTTAATGGGTTTTTAATTCAATATTTAAACTTGTACTTACTACAATATCTAGAAAGCCAGAGAGAGAAACAGACATACCTGGACCTGAAAACGCCACTGTTTGTACAAGGATGTTTTGCTACATCGTTCTCTTCAATGGACTCCCTTGGCCTCGGTCGCTTCTGATGTGAGGACATTTTCCTTGAAGTCTGAAAGTTTTTCATGATAACATTTCTTTTATAAATTCAACTGTAATCACTTTAAGAGGTAAGCCAAAGTTGAAATTTCCTTTTCAGATAAGTATGGCTGTAGCCAGTTTTCTTTGCTTAAATCTGTCTACTTAACGTACATTAATTCACTTTTAACTGAAACTTTTTAAATTAATTTTAGACAAAAAGATAAGTCACCATTTAAAAGTCCAGGTGTTTTTTTGTATATATAATTTGGGATCTAACTGACATTTCACTATTGAGACATACTGACTGATTGAGATATGAATCATATTCTTTGAACTTTTGTTACTTATTACTATGGAAAAAAATGGCTAATCAGAATAACAATTTTTTAAACTACTCAGCCTGACCAGTACAATTACAATAAAAGTCAACCTTGAATTACCTTGTCTTAATATCAAAGTTTCTCTTCAGCATTGCTTTACACAGAGCTTTACTCTACCACTACCTTTTCCAGATTGAAAAAATGAAGATATGTGTTGTACCCTTGAAGACAGGAATGTCGATACGTTTGGTCCCGTCTAGTAATGTCCGTCTCATGCGAAGCTGTCTCACTCTGTGTCACCCTTGTGTGTCATTTTCTTTTCCAGATTGCATTATGAAATTTTACCCTTACACAAACAGTCCAAAAAAAGTTTCGCAAAGCATTCACTTACCCTTATTCTCCGCATGTTCAGCAATAATGGTTGCTCCTCAGATATTCTCTGCAGGTACAGCCTCTCCTGCATCTTGGTGTGTTTCTTCAATGTTTCCTCCGTCAGTGAGTGAATATTGTCTGCAGATTCCCGTGGTGGCACCGCTTCATCGCCAAAAGTTGGAGGGCTCAGCATTTCTTCTCCATGGCCTTGTTCTGACACATGCACCTGAAGAGACAGGCAGCGGTTTAAGTGGAATCAACATCCCTTCTTGTACACAAGTATAGTAAGTATCTGATCTCATTGCGTTTAGAACTGAGGAGTCCAGGGGAAAAAACCGGCATAGTCACAAAATGCAGAGAATTGAATTTCTAAGTTTGAAGACTCATATCTTTACTTGTGGTCTAGTTAGAGCGTATGGTTATTTTCATCCTGATGAACAGCTATTCTAGGTCTGTGTTGCAAAAGTTTAAGCTAGTCATACACCCCAACACTGAATGTACCATATTTCCCCCAAGTCACATTTTTCGTGACTATGCCCGTTTTTCCCCTGGACTCCTCAACTGTAAAAACAATATACTAGTACAGGTATAATAAGGATCTTATCTCATTTTGTTTAGAACTAGATACACAAGCCACTAGTATAGTAAGTATCTGATCTCTGTTACTTTAGAATTATAAAAACAAAGAAGAGAGTGTGAGGAAGAAAAACATTTTTGTCCAAATGAGCTCAAAAAGAGCACTGCACACTGGATTCATTCCCCTCTTTGTGGTTAACAAGCTTCATGTGAGATACTCTCAGTTACTCTAATACATTTCAAATATCACAGTACACTACAGACATGCCAACCCCATTTGAGGCTTGAAATAATCACGAGCTGAATTCGCAGTAATTTAAACACGTACAAGGATAATGCCAGAGAACAAATAACACAATGGCAAAGAAATTTAAAAGCATATATCCTCGCCGTAATTTGGCCATAATTGCCCGTAAACTGTAATTTCTGATGGCTCCTTGTAATTTCTTACGGCGACCCATAAAGCTGGTATGTCTGACACTATCAAAGAACACGGTGAAGATGTGGTTATAAACTTCAACAATTGTTTCACACTAACCTGGGTAGAACTTCCACAAGAAGGAGGTTTGACAACAGGAATCTCCAAGGGCATTTCTTCCTCATCATTAATGGCATCTGAAGTCAATAAGGCGAGTGATGAAGTAACAATGGCAATAATAAAGAAGCATAGATATTGGTGCCGATTTGTGAAAGCTTTTCAACTGTTAAGTAGTTGCACAAGAAAAAAGATAACCAATACTTATAATTAGTGATTATGACAAGATCCATATCAGTAAGGGAGGGGTACACAGTAAAAGTGTCAAAGAAATATTTAAACAAACTTCAACAAACAGCCCTCAGACGGACGCCTGCGGGGTACTGAAAAAAAGGTCAACCAATGGAGACTTGGTGAAGAAGTGTGGAGAAGGAAATGCGTAATATGGGTTGGAGTTTGGGAAGGATTGTGAAGCTTGCTTCAGATAGGGACTATTGGCACAATGAGGACTATATATAACAAACATTATAAAAACTAGTGCAATAATGGGCTTTTGGCATCTGTATAAATTGGACAAATGTTATCTCTTGATAAGTCATTATCTATACATGAATCATCATTACCATCTTCACTGTCATCTCTCAACATGATGCTATCCTCATCCGAAACATTTGAGAAGGATTTAGGATGGCTCATCAGAAATCTGAAGAATATATTTATATAACAGCGTGAACTATTATTTTCAATTTTCAAGAACATAAAAATCAACACACATGATATTTCCTGTAGTTTTGTGATTCACTAAAGAAAACTAATGCTTTATTCAGTTCTAAGTAATGAAGAGAAAGGAAATTGCATTCCTGGACCAAGCAGTACCTTTACCATTCAAAAATCCTGCAAAGTGATCAAATAAACCTCAAAAAATGAAAACAAAAATGTAATAAAATTGATTTCCTGATGGCCAAAAGGAGATCCTGAACTGGCTTTCAACAAATCTTCTTTTATTTAACTATAAAGAAAAAAAAATTGTGCATTACGTCCATGTTTTATCCTTTGTAGGGGATCATGCATAGCCTATATTCTACAAAAGGAACCATAGAATAAGCCATGGGACCACCAATAATTAAGATCATTATTATTATTCTCAGATTATTAAAAGTTCCATACTTGCATTCTATTTTTAATTTTAATCATGACTCTGACAATTAGGAGCTCGATACTTCATGTCAACATCATATAACCCAATCATCACATCTGTATTATACATGTAAATGAAGAAACATAAGAAACTCTATCCAATTTTTACCTTTTGATATTGTGCGAATAGTTCAGTTGATTGTAGATGGATGAAATGCCTTTGTCATCTAAAACTGCAGACTTGTCAGTGGCTTGTAGATCCACCTGGGCAATAGGAAGAGCAAACATTACACTTCTTATCCCAACAGTTTCTCTCCTCTACCTTCTTCTTCTATTTTTTTTTTTTGTTGTTATTATTATTATTATTACTATTATATTCTTCTTCTTAAGGAAAGATCAACATTTTTATAAATTTGCAATATATAGTTATGTGAAAAAAGGGGAGAGGGCTAGAGAAAGAAGAGAGTCTTCCTTTCAATATAAGGAAAGTCACTAATAAAAAAAAGTGATTACAAGAAAAAAAAAGACTAACTATCCTTAGCTCCATCCCTCGATTAAGCCTTGCCAGCCCATGTAAAATAATATTTTCCAATCAGCCAAATGCTTTGACAAAACTAAAAAAATAATACATAAAAAAGAAACAATGTCCAAATGCCTTGACAAAACTAAAAAATAATACATAAAAAAGAAACAATGTCAAATTTCCTGCATATTCACCTTCGGCTTCTCTGGTGTCTGTTTGGCAGGTGGTTCAGCTTCTCTGGCTGGGGTTTGTGTTACGGGAGATTTCATAGGTGGGACTGAAACATATACATAATCCAAATTTTATTAGCATTCTCTTGGAACACTAAAAAGGGAAACTACAAATGAACTGATCAGTCAGCTGAAACTTCTTACAAAGCAAAACAAAACTGACTGTCAGGCAGTTGCAACTTCTTACAAAAAAAAAAAAAAATTGAACTGGTCGGTCAACTTTAACTTCTTACAAAGCAAAACAAAAACTTAACTCATCAGGCAGCTGCAACTTCTTACAAAGCAAAACAAAACTTAACTGATCAGTCAGCTGCTCTGTAGAAAAGGGTATAGCAACTTCTTACAAAAAGGATTAACCGATTTAGCTTATTAAAAAATGAGTACTAATAATAAATCACTACCTACATAGTGTACATCAAGTAACTTCAATAAAATGCATGCATCAACTTTCTCTCCTAGTTTTCTAAACACATGGTCCTATGTTCCTTAGACATCAAGAGGCATAAGTCAAGTCAGTCAAGGTTCTAAATGCAAAAAGGAATGGATGCATGCCACTCCTCTTTGTTTCTCCTTGCCCAGACTTGAGATGTCCCTCCCACTCACCTTGACGGTCTGTGGCAACTTGTGCCACCGGGGCAGGCTCTGTGAACACACCTTCAACAGGCTGAAACAATAGATAGACCAGGCTTGAACAACAATTCACATCATGAACAAACTTCAAGCAGTATGTTTTGTCACCTTTCCTAAGGTGTGTAAAGAAACATCTGGAATGTGAAGATCTTCTCCCACTAGGAGATTCATACAGAGGAAAGAAAATTCATTTATGAAAGCTCATAGGCTTTTTTACCCATGCAATGAAAGAAAGAAGAATAACACATGCATCATTAATTTTTGCAAAACAAAACAAAAAAGTACCATTTTTTTAACCAATCATAATATAAAGAGCGAACAGAAGTAATCTTAAAAACGGTCAAAACAATTCAATTCACCTTTTTCAAGACATCCAAGATCTTTTCCTGAATTTTACGCAAGTCGGGTGAAACGCCCAACTTTTCACATTTAGGTGGCAGATCCTCAAAAAGGTCGGGTCTGCTCGGGCCCCTGTGATAAACATTTGTAAGTAAAATTCCTTCGAGGCCATGAGGCCCATAGAGCCGAAGCTTATCCCGGTTTCAGTAGCCTGAAGCGGAACAGATGATTTTTACTTCATCTCCCAGACAGTACGCTAGTCTGTCGTAGTGATAAACATTAAAGCTGCCTTTATTCTAGATTCAGTTTTGCTTTTAAAAGCAATACAACTTCTGCTATAGAAAGATATCATTCTCATGCCCAGCTTACTATGTGAGCATTTTTCAAAACAGAACATTGATGCTGCTCCTCCGTAGACTGTTTTCAGGGCGTTCGAGATATATTCAGAAAATTAATTTCTGTTGTACATGTCAATGATTGATATATTAAAACAAAATTTGAAGTTAATCAATTAAAACGTCATTTATAACATTGTCAGTATTACACGTTTCGGCTTTATGAATGAGTAAAAAATGAACTTATCTATATAAATCAGACCGTGCACAATTCAAATTGTTCAAAACCAAGTCATCTACACAATTTAGAATTAAGTTTCCTTCAAAGTTGTTTTATAGGAACAATGACTAAAACCAAATCACCATATCAAAAACACAGACACTTACTTTATGACAGTATGTTGGCCAATGATGAACTCCAATTTCATAGACCATGGATTCATAAAGCTTGACCACTCTGTTTCTACCTCTACATAGCATCCGTTTCTGGCACGGAGTCTGATACTTCCACTTTTGAAAGGCTGACCCATGGAGAGCATGACTGGGGATAAAAACAATCATAAATAATTCTTAACTCTCTTTGAGTACACACCCCGGGGATAAGCTGAAATCCATCGTCTGAGCCAAATCCAACTGGATTTGTAGATCGAATAGGCAAGGATTAGGAGAATGTTGTCTTTGTTTTAAGAACAGGCAAAAATGTAAGTAAAGCTACACATGAGCCACAGATCACTAATCAAGGAGTGACTGACCCACCAAGTCAGCTGTGGGCAAACAATACATCAGCATAAAACTAAAAGCACAGGGTTCAACAGCCATAACACATGTAGATTTTTAAGTTTACATTAATATTGCCCTGAAAGTGTACACTGATTTCTTGCAAAGGTGATTTTATTTGACTTCTTGCAAAAAGGTAGGTTTTATTTGATTTCTTACAAATAGGTAGGTTTTAATGTTTCCTTATGTCTTCTAGTGCAGATTTCACAGCTCCTTAAATGCAGATTTTTAAGTTCACTATAACATATGTACTGGTATAGATTTCAATGTTCCCTCAGAGGTTCTCTCTTTGTATGTGTGAACTTGACTTTGTTACAAGGTGGCCAAAGAAGTAAGTAAAGTTCCTCAGGCCCTTGAAGGCATAATAAGCATGTGTAAAAGCATCAAACAATATGAGATCATCTCCTAGACAGGATGCTAGTCTGACATAGCCTAACTTTCCGAACTGGATACCCAACACCCAGGTCATCATCATCATCATCATTGCCCCACACCCTTACCAGGGTATAGGCCACACACTTCCTTCTGTTCTGGGATAACTTTGCCAGTTCTGACCATGTTTGTCCTGTTCCTTCCTTGTCTCTTTCCACACATCTTCTCCA
>JBDFRD010165328.1:0-12223 GCA_039654405.1 Bullina lineata | reverse complement strand
GAAGACAGGAATGTCGATACGTTTGGTCCCGTCTTGTAACGTTCATCTCATGTGAAGCTCTCTTACTCTGTGTCACTTTTGTTGTGTGTCATTTATTTTTGCATTCATTTGTGACTGAGGGAAGGAGATGCAGATTCCTGGTTTAGAATCAGAGTTTGAGAAGGGGAGGATGAATGAGTCCCCGGTGGTTGTTATTTAGTAAAGTTCTTTCAAGGCCAATGAGGCCCATAGAGCCGGAGCTTATCCCGGTTTCGATAGCGTGAATCGGAATAGATGATTTTTACTTCATCTCCTAGACAGGACGCTAGTCTGTCGAAGGTTTACTTCCCGGGCAGAATATTCCAGTACTCGATTCGCATCTGGGTGGGGAGAGGAACAATGGCATAATAGACAAACCGACGTGTCGACAATTTTTGTTTTCAAAGGGAATAAAATTAAGAGCAACAAAAAACAGTTACACAAAAGGAGAGTAGAAGAAGGAAAAGAAGAAGAAGAAAAAACTTAGCTTTATGCCCTGACTTGGAAGGCGAGAAGAGCTTTGAAGAATTTTTCTTTTTATTCTTTTCTTCTTCTATTTTCCTTTTGTGTAACTGTTTTTTGTTGCTCTTAATTTGATTCCCTTTGAAGACAGAAATTGTCGACACATCGGTTTGTCTTTGTTTTCTTCGGGATAGCTCTTTTTATTTGTGATTTCCGTTTACATTGTTCAGCTTCCCTGCAGCTTTCATCTACATGCACGTGTGCTTCAGAGAGAAGGGGAACGCACAGATGAAACAATGAAACAAGATTCCAGTCTTGATAGCCAGAATCCGAATCAGAGATGGTCACATTCAACACTTGCCCTCCAGGAGCAGAGCAGGAGGATGCCTAGAACACACAGAGTCTAGTGATGCTATCGCTGGCACCACGGATGTACAGCTGCTGCCAAAGTCTTTGACTCTGTTGTTCTTGGGCCCAGCTCTTACCTGAAAGGATGAGGCAGGGAAAAGCGTCTACCTGTGTCTTGTTTCGCCCAATACTTGGAATTAATTGCCACGTGTTTATTTGTGTGTGGCTCGCTGCCTTCAATCAAAGCGGGTCTTGTGATGTAACGTGTGCACATTACAACAACATGACATGCAGCGAACGGAATGTTAATGAAACTTGATGAACGGGGCGCATGTTGTTCTATTGTGTCGCTACAACTCGGAACAGTTTACTTCGGGATTTTTTTTGTTCTTGCCTTTCCTGAGGCATGCAATTCCGTGTCAATAGCACATGATACCTTTCAGCGCTCTCTTGCATGAGTAACAAGGGACGTCAGGCCAAATGAAGCAGTCAATGCCCAGCTGTGTGTAGAGTCATCTCCCCCTGCACGACTGCTTGAGTGAGTCTCACCTGAGCAGGGCAGATAACTCACTTCCTTTCGACTTGGAATTGTCCTGGTCGGGTTAAGCACAAGCGCAGAGCTGGACATACGATTCACCTGTAGTTTCTGTGGAAATGCTTTCATTCAAGGCCCAGGGGCTGAATGCTCGTGTGCGGAAAGTACGACAGACTGTGATGGGTTAAAAAAATGATGAGCTCTGTGGGCAGGAAGATTTAATGATGACGGCATGTATGAACATTTGCTTTCGACTATGCTAATCATTTTAAAAGATAATGGTTTTGTAGAAAGAACTAAAAGTAAGTAGTAAAGATCTTTCAAGGCCATGAGGCCCATAGAGCCGGAGCTTATACCAGTTTCTGTAACGTGAAGCGGAACAGATGATTTTTACGTCATCACCTAGACAGGATGCTAGTCTGTCGTGGTTTTACTTTCCCAGCAGAATGCCGGTACCCAATTTGTACCTGGGTGGGGAGAGGAAAAATGGTGTAAAGTGTCTTTACCGAGGACCCAACACGGTCACCTCCCGGATTCGAACCCTGGACCCTTGGATTAGGCGTCCAACGCTCTAACTTTCGGCCATCGCGCAGTCCCTTGTAGAAAGTAAATAAATACAAATCAAGTAAATTACAAAGACTTGAGCCTTATAAGCTTTGAAGGACTTTTCTCAAAAACTAACGTAAAGTTTCGTATACTGTTTTTGTGGTATTCAGTGTTCAGACTTTCTCTAAAGTATTATCGATGTTTATTCTAGAAACGAAGATAAACTCAAAGTTTGAAAGCTTCGAGGGCAGTGATAAAATAACTATGAACAGAAACCAAGTAACTTACTTACCAAGATTTGGCCCTTCCGAGCCTTAAAGGAGCCCTATAGACAACTAACGGGCTAGTTTCGTATACTGTTTTCCTTGTATTCAGCACCCAGACTCCTAAGTATTTTCGATGTTTATTCTAGAAACAAAGACAAACTTAGAGTTTGAAAGCTTGGAGGGCAGTGATACAACAATCTGTAACCACCCCAAACTGCCTCGCTCAGGGAAGACTAGGAACAGCTGTGGTGTGTCTGGATACAGTAACAACGACAAGGAAAGGGGTTGAGAACGAAGGGATCCAGTGACGTGTTTCCATAATAATGTCTCGTGCACACGTTTACAGAGGCTGTGCAGAAACAAAGCACTTCTTGAACCAAGACCGTATTTATATACACCCAGTCCTCACGTCAGTTCTATCTTTGGAGAAAGTGACACCTATCACCCGTTACGTGTTACCTATCCCGTGGTCGGGTTGACCATGGGGGCACCACTGAAGATTTTGCAACCAGCTTCCTCCGTTCTTCACGGTTCTCTGCTATCCGTAGAGCGTCGCTCAGCTTGAGGCCAGTCCACGCCTGGATGTTGTCTTCCCAGCGTGTTTTCTGTCTGCCTTTTCTTCTTCCACCTTGCACTGTGCCTTGCAGAACTGTCTTGGCCAGTCCTTATGATCTTGTGACGTGCCCATACCACTGCAATTTGCGTCTATTCACTACGGTCAGGAGGTCTTCATATGGTCCGATGGCAGTTCCAAGTGATGTGATCTTTGTAAGATATGCCTAGAAGTTTACGTGACACCAGAGCCTATTAATTTTATCAGTCAGCCGGATGAACTTGTTTAATTTGATTAATGAACTCTTTCTTCGTCCAATGTACACAACGTACAACAAAGACACTCCCCCGCCTCCCCCCTCTTTTTTTTGCTTCTGCTTGTCATAGCTAATGGGGAACTAATATGCCGCCGAATTGTCCAACTGCACGCAGCATCGAGCAACCCACACATGTGCCAAGGTCTTAAGCTGGTGAGGACAATCCCCAACATTCAACAAACCGCAACCGCCCATGTGCCAATCAACCAACTAGGCAACCAATCGTGGAATGAACATTTCCGAAACGACAGACCAACTAAGCAAGTATGAAGACACTCGGGTAACTGGCGTTATTCAAATTAACATCAGTAAAGGACTGACCGACGGACGGAATAACTGAACAACCAATCCACCCACCGACCGACCGACCGACCGACCGACCGACCGATCGACAGGATAGCCCAACAACCGAACAATCGGCCCATCGACCGACCGATAGTGAAGTTCCTAACCTGTAAATAAGTAATACAAGTACTCAAATAACGCCTTAAGCCTCGCCCTTCTTCAAGCCTTGGTGCACTTACAAATAAATTGAACCATTTTCCACCAGTAAGGTATATAAATAGCCAATGAAATGTTTCTGATGGCAATCACTCTGCACCCAGAGCCTGGCTTCCCTGCTGTGAGAAACCACGTGGGGTGTGGCTTGTTTTCATGTCGGCTTGTTCAAAGGAGAATCAACAGTTGGTCCAACGGTTGGAATCTATTCTTGGTACGTTTCATAACAACTGTCCGTACGTCACTGTCGATCTGCATTCACCCCTGTACTTCTATTTATTGCTGAAGCTCTATAAATAACCAGTTGGCTGTAGTGTAGTCAATGATAATGCTTTACTGACGAGAGAACAATAAGATGGTAACTGTTTGCCCAGAAAAATAGACGAGGAGAATGAGAGTCATGAAGAGAGCCGTAGGTGGTAGAATATATTCCCGTGAAATTGTTAACAGTCTACACGACAAAATAATCATTGTCTGATGGCTAGAGTTCGTTTATTAGTAGAATGTCTCTGAATAGCTTGGGACTCTTTACATCTATTTTAAAGAAGGTCGTGATTATGTTCTATGTAAGCTTAATTCTTATCTTGCTGTTTATTTTACTAACATCGACATAACATAATAAGAAGACCGTACATATCTTTAGCTCCGGTAAAACCAAGAAAACTCTATTTCTAAGCTGATATGATCTTACTACATGTTGTATGCTTTGTTTAACGCCATTTCGCGGACAAGTGCGAGTGAGGGATAAAGTAATTCGACATGGTTGCTATAGTTACGTGATTAAGAAAGACAAGAACAGTTTTGAGACTGTTTAAAACAAAATGTCAAAGTAATGTTGCGAAATACATGTATTATAGTTTCCCTTACAAGATTATCTTCCTCTCTCTCTCTCTCTCTCTCTCTCTCTCTCTCTCTCTCTCTCTCTCTCTCTCTCGTCCTACTCTCTCTCTCTCTCTTACACAATTCCTTTCCTCTCTCTGTCTCTCTCTCCCTCTCTCGCCCTACTCTCTCTCTTACACGATTCCTTTCCTCTCTCTCTCTCTCTCTACTCTTTTTCTCCCTCTCTCTCTCCCTCTTTCTTGTCCTCCTATCTCGCTCTCTCTCTCTCAGCTTCAACTCTGTCTCTCTCCCCTCCCTGCACTCCCTCCTTCTCCCATTTACACTTTTGCCCAGGTTATAAATACACATCTCCCTGTCCACTCCGGTCTCTATCAATGCTTCCAGTTCGTTTCAATTAGTTTCATGCTTAGTGGCGTGATTCTGATCGGGTTGTCTCCCTTCAATGTTTACAACTTCTCTGGGCCATCAGGTGGAGACAACCCTTTTAATCCCTACAGACGTACAGGGGTTGTATATTCCTTTTTTGTGAACAAAGCTGTTTTGTCTGGCTTGGCGTAAATTAGCACTGTCGTGATTGCCTATTCAGCTGAACGTCTTTCTGAGCAAAGGAGCTGCTTTAGAGCTATTCTGTCCTGATGAAAGAGATGCAGTCAACTGATAGACAGATAGTCCAATGCTGCTATAGATCTATTCTGTCCTGTTGAAAGAGATGCATCAACTGACAGATAGATTGTACAGTGCTCAATGTCCTGGTCATAGATCAAGCAGTCTGATTGTTTTGAAGCGTGTGGGCGGACGTTGATTGTAACAGCTGGCAGTCTGTGAATGAAGAATTGCCCAGGACGCCCGGATCATCTGTGGACACTGAAATAAGCTTGATCTATAGTGGGAAGATACCTTATTTGGCTATAGCTGGCGAAATTCTACTTACGTGCTTTCACGTGAGAACTGAAGAATTGCAAACATGTAATATTACAGAAGTCACAAGACTGGTACTACACTGTGGCTAAGGTTTAGTGACTTTACAATCATCATTCTTCAAAATTGTTCATGAATCTATATGTCGTAATAGTGCGTATCTGGTATGACGTGGCGCGGTGGAAAAATGGCTAGGGCTTTGGACTCGTAATCCAAGGCTTCAGGGTTCGAATCCGGGAAGTGACTGTGTTGTGTCCTTGGGAAAGACACTTTACTCTCCCCACCCAGAAGCGAATTGGGTACCGGCATATTTTGCTGGGGAAGTAAGCCTACGACAGACTAGCGTCCTGTCTTGGAGTTCATCTAAAAATCATCTGTTCCGCTTCATGTTACCGAAACCGGGATAGGCTCCGGCTCTATTGGACTCATTGGCCTTGAAGGAACTTTATGGTGGGAAGATATTTATTTGGCTGTAGCTTCGCGAAATTATGCTCAGGTATCTTCACGAGTTCATTAAAGTAATGCACACATGCGTTCACCACATATGAAACAATGTAATATTACAAAAGTCACAAGACAGGTAGGTCTGGTACAACACAGTGGCTAAGGTTTGGGTGACTTAAAGATCATCATTCTTCAAAATGTTTATTAATCTATATGTAATACATGTAGTACGTATTATGAAGAAACCATTATTGATAAAAAATGCGCTCTCTCTTTCTTTCTTTCTTTTCCTTTCTCTCTCTCTCTCTCTCTCTCTCTCTCTCTCTCTGTCGCCCTCTCTTTCTCTCTCAATTTCTGTCTATCTCTCTCTGTCTGCATGCCTCTGTCGCTCTGTTTCCCCTCCTTACTTCCTTCTGTCATTTGTACTTTTGCCCATATATTAAAGAATCGTCTACCATGCCACTCCTGCCTTAGTCATTGCTTCCTTTTCGTCTCGATTCTTTACAATCCTAATTCTTCAAATACGTTTATGAATCTATACGTAACATCATTACGTATTAGTAAAGTAAAGTTCCTTCAAGGCCAATGAAGCCCATAGAGCCGGAGTTTATCCCGGTTTCGTTAGCTTGAAGTAGAACAGGTGATTTTAACTTCTCCTAGACAGGACACTAGTCTGTCGTAGGCTTACTTCCCCAGCAGAACATGCCGGTACCCAATTCGCACCTGGGTGGGGAGAGGAAAATGGTGTAAAGTGTCTTTCCCAAGGACACAACGCAGTCACGTCCCGGATTCGAACCCTGAACCCTTGGATTAAGAGTCCAACGCTCTAACCAGGGGTTAGTAATCATCCGTTCCGCTTCACGCTACCGAAACCGGGATAAGCTCCGGCTTTATGGGCCTCATTGGCCTTAAAGGGCCTTAAAGGAATCTCGGTTCTGGACAGAAGCCAAACATACGGGCCCTATCATGCTGAGAAAGACACGGGGAGAGGGGACTAGAGATTAACAACAGAAAGGATAAGATTACATTTCTCGACCCGCTTGGGCGTCTCTTGAGAAAATGGGGAAGTGGGTTGAAAAACACGTTTGTACTTTGAAAAGGCGAGGAATGAACAAATAAAGTGACACAGTGACATAGAGGTTCACATTCCACACGGGATATAAAACTATCACGGTTGCGTCCACATTACTGTCTTCTAAGAGTACATTACACACAGAGAGATGGGAGAGACAGAGAGAGAGAGAGACGGATAGAGAGATAGACAGATAGAGAGAGAGAGACAGACAGAGAGAAACAGGGAGGGAGAGACAGAGAAAGAGACAAAGAGAGACGGATTGAGAGAGACAAAGAGAGACGGATAGAGAGAGAGAGACAGAGAGACAGAGAGAGAGAAAGACAGAGAGAGACAGAGAGAGACGGATAGAGAGATAGACACACAGAGAGGGGGGGGGGGGGTGGAGCGGTAGCCTAAAAGTACAGCTATAACTCGGTTCGTCTTTTTACGATGTCGGGCATTTCTGACCTGGCTTTCTCGTCCAGCCCTGCCTGATAAGTTAGCCTTGACCTTGCACTCGATCTGTCAATTCTATTTCATTTCTTCTCCACGGTTGAGTTTTTCTTCACGCGTTTCCTCCACAAAAGATTTCAAGGGACGAGTGTTTCTGTGAGAGTCAGCCCTTCACGTCGTTGGCGGTCTGAAACGTTCGTGTGTTACGTCTTCGACATTCTGAACAATCAGTGTTATAGGCCGTTCACACTAAACTGAATCGAACAGGTGTGCCATTACAGCTGGGGGACAACGACCGAGTATTCTGTTCACACCAAAAGTGTCGGTCGCCGACTAAATGAATACTATATGGATGCTAGGAGCAAACTGATGCTTTTGTTATGGTTGAAACAGAGAGCTAAAAAGAGAAGTAGAAGATATTGGGTTGATCCGATTAATTCTCAACGTTGTGAGTTTGGTGAAAACCGCCATTTACTTCCTCAAGTCCTTTCAGATGTTGAAAAATGTGTAGCATACATAAGAATGAAGCCAAAAACCTTCAACGCTTTACTTCTTTTCGTATCACCATACATCTGCAAAGAGGGGGTTGAGCAAGAATAAAACAAACAAAAAAATATTTTTAATTCTCTAAAAGGCGATAAAACGCCTAACTTTCGGGCCGTACTTAATTTTGGGTCGTTGAATTCAAATATGTGCTCAAAAATAAGAACAGATGAAAACAAAGTGTTTGCAAAATTTTTTGCTTCATACACCCTGCCTGTGCTATTTATAGACGTCACCAGCCTAGCGGCTCGGCGTACGAGATCAAAGAAAGACAATTGCTTCCTGTTGTTTACACGGCCGAGTGTCGCTGAAATTTGATTGCAGCACTTAAAGTTAAAATCCGATTTTAAATCGAGAGAAAATTACTCGGGCAATGTCAGCAGTTTGGTGTGAAAACGATCATATGATTTAGAGAATGTTTGTACCGATGTCGCTTGGCCGTGATCGGACACCTGATGTCATTAGTTTGGTGTGAACGAACCCTTAGACTGTGTTATTCTTGCAGTGTCTCGTTTCTCAAGTTGTGTTTTGTCTAAATTGCCACATGTCTCAAACTGTCTTGTGTGATGTACTGTTCTATGTCTCTCACTACTACACAACTCCCATTCTGTCTTATGTCCTGCATTATCTTCTGTCTTATTTCCTCCTCCTGTCTCATGTCTTACCGTCTGTCTCCTCCTCGTGGCGTCGGAGCGTGCTCTGTGCCTCGTCCAGCTGTGCCTTGAGCTCCATCTTCTCACTGACCATAGCAGTGATGGCCTGGGGGGACACAGGGGGCAAAGGTGACACAAGGGGAAGGAGGGAGTGAGAGGGGAAGAGAGGGGGAGAGGGGAAGAGAGGGAGGAGAGGGAGTGGGAGAGGGGAAGAGAGGGGGAGAGATGGGAAGAGAGGGGGGAGAGGGAGGGGAGAGGGGAAGAGAGTGAGAGAGAGGGAGAGAGATAGAGACATAAAGAGAAAGAGAGATATAAAAAGAAAGAAAGAGAAGGAGAGATAGGCAGAGTGGAGAGGCAGAGAGAGACAAAAGGACAAACATAGAGGGATATATATATATATATATATATTAAATAAATAGAGAGAGAGAAAGAAAGAGAGAGAGGCAGATAGGGAGAGAAGGAGAGACAGAGGGATAAATAAAAAGAGAGAGCGAGGGAGAGAGAAGCAGAGAAAGAGAGAAAATGAGAGAGACATAGAGGGAGATATATGGAGAGAGAATGGAGAGAGAAAGGCAGAGAGGGAGAGAAAGAGAGAGAGGGTGAGAGAGGCAGATAGGGAGAGGAGAGACAGAGACATTGAGAGAGATAAATAAAAAGAGAGAGCGAGGGAGAGAGAAGCAGAGAAGGAGAGAAGGAAGAGAAGAAGAGAAAGAGAGATAAGAAAACCACTGACCTCATCATGTTCCTGAAGTATCTCCTTCTTCTCCGCGATGAGATCCTGCTTCTCTCCCTTGACTTGCTCCAGCTCCGCCCTCAGCCTCTCCAGCTCTTCCTGTGCACGGAGAGAAGAAACGAGTTTGAGTCTGAGTTTAAGTTTGAGTTTAAGTTTGAGTTTAAGTTTGAGTTTGAGTTTGAGTTTGAGTTTGAGTTTAAGTTTGAGTTTAAGTTTGAGTTTAAGTTTGAGTTTGAGTTTAAGTTTGAGTTTGAGTTTGAGTTTGAGTTTAAGTTTGAGTTTAAGTTTGAGTTTGAGCTTGAGCTTGAGTTTGAGTTTAAGTCTGAGTTTGAGTTTGAGTTTAAGTTTGAGTTTAAGTTTGAGTTTGAGTTTAAGTTTGAGTTTAAGTTTGAGCTTAAGTTTGAGTTTAAGTTTGAGTTTAAGTTTGAGTTTAAGTCTGAGTTTGAGTTTTTAGTTTAAGCTAGACATTCAGTTTGTCTTGAAGCTTTGTTATTACAAGCAGGAGAATTCTAAGTAAAATGGGGGCTGTCATGGAGCTGATCATGTAAACACAAACACACAGACTGACAGACAAACACACAGACACAGACAGACACAGACACAAAACACACGCATACAGACAGACACACACACTGACAGACACACAAAACACACCCACACAAACAAGAAGAAGAAGAAGAACAACAACAACAACAACAACAACAACAACAACAACAACAGAAAACACACACACACACACAGACAGACAGACAGACAAACAGACCTGCATGTCCAAGACTTTATTTGACGACTCCTTCGCTTCGACCTCGGAATCCTTGAGTTTCTCCAGCTGCTCCTTCATCTTCTCCACCTTCGACTCCGCCTGCTTGGCCTGAACCGCCTCCTTGGCCTGCCAGATAATCAACAGTTAGTTAGCCATATTGTTATTGTATCAATGCTAAAAGTATCACGAATATCTTCACTTCACTTGTCCCTTGACTTCTGTAGATGTCGTTGGGGCACCTGTGAAGACGTTTCCAGCACTTTCCTCCATCTGCCTCTGTCTTCCACCACCCTCTGGGATTCAGCCAGGCTCAGTCCTGTCCATTCCTGGATGTTGTCTTCCCACCTCTTTCTCTGTCTATCACGTCTCCAGCCTCCTTTAACTGTACCTTGGAGGATTGTTTTTGCAAGGCCTTCTGAACGAGAAACGTGCCCATACTATTTTAATTTCTGTTTCTTTGCAACAGTGAGGAGGTCATCGTGGGATCCTATAGCTTCTACAATCTTTCTGTGAACCTCTTCATTTGTCACATGATCCGTGTAGTGGATGATAGGATAGGATGATACGTTTCCTTTAAATTGTCTATTCTGTGGGGTATCTCAGATAGGATGATACATTTCCTTTAAATTGTCTATTCTGTGGGGTATCTCAGATAGAATGATACATTTCCTTTGGCTTTATTGAACACAGAAAGATTTGAGCTCGATGATGTATTGATACTGAACCCTTTAGGGACCACTGACCAATCTATCGGTTCTGGAATAAGATCTGTTTCTTTAACAATCCGATATTTTAACGCAACTAGAAGCATTTTCTAAACAGCATTTATTTCCAATATACTAACATATATGTGTTAGTAAAGTGTAAACGTAACTTATATTAAATCACTTTCAATGATATACAGAAACAATTTGATATAAATCACTGAGATAACTGGTCCCCAAAGAGTTAGTGGGTTAGTTTAATTGATATTAATAAATTTTATAATATTACTGCTGTTACTTTAAGTTTTTCAACTGAATACGCAATGCTTTCTGTGTCCACCAGCTGTCTCAACTGTTCAACCTGGCCCACAACTACAAGGTGGCCGTGACTAAGGACCGCCCTCTGGACCACACCCTCAAGGTGAGACCACCGTCTCAGCAACAGCATTCTGTGTCTTTTCTATTGTGTCCGTCTGTGTGCGTGTGGTGCGGACTCCTAATCCAAGGGTCTAGGGTTCGAGGAGGTGATCGTGTTGTGTCCTTGGGAAAGACACTTTACACTATTTTTCCTCTCCCCACCCAGGTGTGAATTGGGTACCGGCATATTCTGTTGGGGAAGTAAACCTATGACACTCTAGCTTCCTGTCTAGGAAGTAAAAATGAAGTAAAAATCATCTGTTCTGCTTCAGGCTACAGATATTGGGATAAGCTCCGGCTCTATGGGCCTCATTGGCCTTGAAGGAACTTTACTTTACCTCTTCAGTCCACACATTCTCCTCCTCAGTCCACACATTCATACATTCTTCTCCTCAGTCCACACATTCATACATTCTCCAACTCAGTCCACACATTCATACATTCTTCTCCTCACTCCACGCATTCATACATTCTTCTGTTCACTCCACACATTCATACATTCTCCAACTCAGTCCACACATTCATACATTCTCCTCCTCACTCCACACATTCATACATTCTCCTCCTCACTCCACACATTCACACATTCTCCTCCTCAGTCCACACATTCATACATTCTCCTCCTCACTCCACACATTCATCCATTCTCCTCCTCAGGGCAAGGTGTTGGCCTCCATGTTCTACGAGGTTTCCACAAGAACCAGCTGTTCCTTCACTGTGGCCATGCAGCGCTTGGGTGGATCCGTGGTCTCTTTCAACGAAGCCACCTCCTCCACCAAGAAGGGAGAGACCTTGGAAGGTAATCAGGAAGTAGGCTGTGTTTAAACCAGGGCTCGTAGCACTCTAGAATCTCCTGAAATCCCCTGGAAGAAAAAATCCTCCTAGAATCTGTTGAAATCTTCTAACATTTTTCAATTTCTCCTAAAATCTTCTAAATATTTGGCAGACTTGCCTAATACTGATATAATATATTAATTTTCTTAGTCAAAATTGCAAAACCTGACATGGACGGTCGCGGGTAGTTGGGTGAGTAATGGATTGAAGTATAGAATGATTTTTACAAACGTTCTTTATTTATAGTTAGTTAGAGAGCGATCTAGAATTTTTTGAAAACCTAGAATCTCCTAGATATTTATAGGCCCATAGTGCTACGACTCCT
>JBDFRD010165107.1:0-12223 GCA_039654405.1 Bullina lineata | reverse complement strand
TCTTTTTTATGGTTTTGAAATATGTCAATTTCTTTTTTTTTTTAAATTAAAATTGCTTGTTTTGTTTGAAAAAAAAAAGGGGGGGGGGGCATGTGTTATTGGTCATTTTAAAGGTGTTATCAGGAAATGAGTGCTTAATTCCCCCCCTCCTTTTTTTTTAGAAGTAAAAAATAAATAAAAGTGTCCTCTAGTCCGTGCATGTAATATCTCCTTCTCTTCTTTATGTCCTACTATGTACATATCCTCCCAGTGAGGTTTTGTTTTTTTTCTTTTCTTTTTTTTTTTTTTTTGTGCTATGTATTTCTTTTGTCTTCCCTCCCTGTAGAAACCCCCGCTTCACAGTCGGTCCAAACTAACCATTCAGGCTTTCCCTCTCACTTGAGCCCAGCAGGTAAGGTTACGACAAGGGAGACTTGTCAAAACTAAAATGTTTGGCATGCGGTTTTTTTTAATGTTTTTTTGTTTTTGTTTTTTAATATATGCATGTTCCTCTTGATTGGGTTTGTGTTTTATTTAAAAGAACTAACTTGATTCTATGTTTCGTGGGGCAAATCCACTTTAGTGATAATGAAAATTAAATCTCAGAAAGATTAACTGTTATTGTATATTGTAATTCAAATTAGGTTGAAAGTGGATGGTACGGAGTTATTTTGTTTCACCTGTTACATGATGTAGATTTTCTTTCTTTTTTTTTGGGGGGGGGGGTCGTCTTAAAATGAAATGATAATTAAAGAGCATTTCTTGCAACAAAATTGAATAATTCAGGGAAGAAGAAAAAAAAAAGCTGTTGAGTCATCTAAATTTTGCTTTGAAATCAATAGGTATTGAATGAGTTAATGAAATAGCGGATCAGGATTGTTATAAAACCTGACTTTCTCATTACCGGGAATGTTTTGTTGAAAACTGACCCTTTAAAAATTTGACTGAAACCAGGACTCACCATTTACATGGTCATTTTATGCTTAGTTTATCATTAGTTTTGGAAGGGGGAAAAATGATTACGATCAAATACAATTTACTAAAAGTAACCGGCATGGAATTTCATATATAACTGTGATGGATTTCCATGCATTGGTGACTGCTCGTAACTGTTACTTTTCCATATATTATTTTAAAACACAATTACTTTTCTTTTTAATGTTACCTCTTTTGAATGTTGTGTCAGGCATATTTGAACATTTATGACAATGAGATTCTCCTTATGTGTTGTACTCTGTGAAATAACTGCATCATTTCATAATTGTTTCATTGTGTATTTTCTAATATACTGTATACATTTACAAATTCTTGATTGTATTGGAAAGGGCAAAAGAGGGAGATAAAAATAGGTGTGTCTCACTGAATCTTTTTCTGGCCAGAAATATATCATGAAAGTATACCGCTCTAGCTCTGTGTATTCTTTAAAATCTTTTCCTGTTTTTACGCCAGGTTTTATTTCTTTAGATGTTTGTTGGGGTATTTTTCTTTTTTCTTTTTTTTTTTTGTTTTATTATTAAATTAAAAGCATTACTTGGCTTGCTTTTGGGGAAAGGTTATCAGCCAGTTGCTTCCTTTTGTCTAGTGACATTCCCCCTCCCCACATTCTCTAAGGTAGGTCTCTAGAAATAACCAGCCTTGTTTCCTTTGACTTGCAGGACCCCCCTTTCCCAATGGTAGTCCAGTGTACTCCCACCAGGGGCATGTGGGGCCTTTCTCACCTGGCGGGTTCTCTCCGTTTGAAGGGTCCTCAATACCCTTCATGAATGGCCATAGTCCTTATGCTGGTCAGCAGAAACAAACAAATAATAGAACCCTTATGTGTGCATAACAACATAACCAGCCTTGTCTTACTTATATCTAAGTCTTAGTCACCAGTCCATTCCGGCCAGGCGGTCGGTGGGCAATTCACTTAATTATCATATATAACACAAGCTCTCTATGTCTCTCCTCTCAGTTACTCATTACATTAACAACATATTTATTTTACTGACTACTAACTAACTCTTTTTTCTTATATTTTCATGCAAAGGTGAAAATTTTTTTTTTTTTTAATCTGGTATAAAAATTGGTACATTTTTTTAAATCTTTAAAAACGAAAACGACATGTCAGTAGCATGAAAGAATTTGTAACTTTTGGGTGAGTGGGTGGAGGAGCGGGGTTGAGGCTAAGGTTACGTATGTCGTATTATATTAATAGGAAGAAACAAGGATATGACAATAATTTGATCTGCTTTCACTTCTGCCTTGCTTTTATGTACACCTTCATGCCCGGATCACTTCAGTTTGAAGCTTTGCATTTTGTTGGAGCTAGTTATCAACTTTGGATTAGACAAGTTTGAAATTTCCTTGAAAAGGGAAACAGACAGTGGTCCTGAATGGGACAGGAATACAAACTGAACTGAACTGAACTGATCAGACTTCCTAAAAAGCTCATAATCATAGTCCTAACACCCTTCTTTGCCACAGACTAATGTCCTGTCTTAGAGATGATGTAAAAATTATCTGTTCCACTTCACGCTACTGAAACTGGAATAAGCACCGGCTCTGTGGGCCTCATAGGCCTTGTTGGAACTTCACTATGTTTACTGTGCTGCATGCACGCTAACAAAGAACTAAATTAATCCTTCAATTTAAATTCTTTTCTTGCTGGCCGGTGTGTGTCTGATCTCATGACATCAATTTCGTTTTTAAGGGGCAAAGGCGATAGGCCATATGGAGTTCAAAGATCAAGCAGTCGTAGCATTACAAATAGTTAAATAAGGATGATAATTTAAGAAGTAAAAAATGTACCATGTCCTCGGTCATAAACAGGGAAAAACTTCCTTTTATATTATCTGACTGAAAAGGAGTGAGGAATAAAAATGTTGGATTGATATCTGTATGCAGAGACACCACTAGTTTGAAATTTTTATAGCTTTTTTTAATATACCGTCATATACAAGGCTAGCAAGTTCCAAAAAGCTAATCAACAATAGGGTTCTGTAGGGTACACGTCACACTGAATTGGGAGATTCCAGCTTTTATCCGAGTGGAATACAATTTCTGGAAAAAAAAAGAGGATAGCAAAAAGACCTGATTTTTCAGAGTTGATTTAATAATTTCAGGTTGTAATACTTTCATTTGATGGCGCAGTGGCCAAATGGTTAGAGCATTGGATTCGTAATCCAAAAGTCCAGGGTTAGAATCCTGGAGATGACCGTGTTGTGTCCTTGGGAAAGACACTTTACACCTTTTTCCCCTCTCCCCACCCAGGAGCGAATTGGGTACCGGCATATTCTGCTGGGGAAGTAAGCCTACGACAGATTAGCGTCCTGTCTGGGAGATGAAGTAAAAATCATCTATTTCACTTCACGCTACCAAAACCAGGATAAACTCTGGCTCTATGGGCTTCATTGGCCTTAAAGGAGTTTACTTAATACTTTCATTGACATCAGACTCAAACAGTTCTCAGGTGATACAGTTGTACAAACTGTAAATTCCAATGGATGTAAGAGGTTCACAGTCAGTTACTGAGGCATCTTCTTGTTTTACTGATAGGATGTAGAACCTGTAATTCTTAATAAAATGAGAAATCTTATTCTCACTACAATAATAGTCTTGGCTGAGGCAACTGGCTGCTTATAACACCATGATAGGTAGATCAGAACCCAAGTCTGCATTCTACCTTCTATTGCTTATAGAACACACACTTCTTGCTTATTGCGCATGTTTCATGCACTTGTGCCCTTAACAACTTTAGAATGCGTTTTATGGCTCAAATAACTTTAAGATCATTTCAGGCTTCTAAAGCCCAAAGAGCGAGAGCTTATCCTGAGTTGAATAATGTGAAAAGTAATAGATGATTTTAAATGACCTCCGAGACAGGACAAGACTCCTAATTGTTATTTCAGTCAGTATGGGGATCTAATTTTCTTCATTTCTTTGTTTGAGCTAACTTCTTGGATTACTTTGTGATTTTCTAGTAATTGAGCTGGCTTTAGAGACATCATGTAATCTAAGAAACATGATTTTACTCTTTGTTGGCATTAAACTTTTAATAGTACAGTAGTCCAAGAAACATGATTTTACTCTTTGTTGGCATTAAACTTTTAATATTACAGTAGTCTAAGAAACATGATTTTACTTTTTGTTGGCATTAAGCTTTTAATATTACAGTCATTAAGACAGGTCTCTAGTTTTTGTCAGTGCCTGCTTGAAAATGATGCGGTTCTGAGTTATGCTTCTAGCTGTATTATAAACCTTAAGATGACAGAATCATTGAAAGCCTTTCTGCTTATTTCTCCCCTCCAGCTGATAACCTGCACATTCTTTTTCTACAGACAGCCTCACCTTTCATTAGTTTGCCTTAATTCTTTTTTTTATTTTTTTGTTATATCTGCTGAGTTTTTCTTTCAACTTTTTTTGGTAAAAAGCTTAAAGGCTGATTATCATTGATAAAAGTTGTAAGCTCAGATCATTACCATGAGATTTTTTTTTATTCTTCTCTTCTTTTTGAGTAGAAAGAGATACATTTATTAGTGTTACTTTACTGCACTGTATCTATTGCTTATTTTAAGTACAGGAAGGAACATTTTCCCCTAGAAAAAATAGATCACTCTTAATGTCAGTTGTGAATTTCCAAAGAAAAGAATTTTCTCTTTTGGCTTTAATACTAGATCTAATATCTGTAAAGCTAAAACATTTGTTTAATTGTAAATTTTTTTTTTCTTTCGTTATGTTTTCTAGTTTTTGTTTTGTTTTATTTTCATTTTTTTTTAAGAGTTAATAAAAACAAGATTCTTTACCTAGTGGTATATTTTGTAAAAAAAATGTTAGCCTTGTATTCATCCTTATGATACAGCTGTACTTGTACAGAAAACTATAAATTCCTGCTTCAGTTAGAAATCAAGGGAGAATGATTTAAGTGCCGGCTAGCCTCAGTGAGCTTCTGTTACTTAAGTAGCTGATTGGTCTTTGAAGTGATTGCAGGATCAGAAAAAGAGATTTTTATAACCTGAAAGCTAAAAAAAAAAAGAAATGAATCTCTTATCTTGAGAGTACGGATGTTGTCATCCCAGTATTCTGTGAATCAATTATCTGTTATATAATACCAGGATGGGTTAAGCTACGGTCTTTTGGCGCAAAAGAGATTGGTGCTTCTAAAAAAATCATTTATAAGACCTAAGATGGGTTTAATTTTAGCCTTAGAATGCTACCTCATAGCTTCTTCTTTGATCTGGGTCTGCTAACATAGGCATTAATTTGTTCTTGTATGAACAGTCTTGATGAGGAAGTCATTTAGTGTTCAAGTAAAAATTTACTGGATATTTCATGACTTTTATACTGACTAATATTCTTTTTGTACGAGTCATGCCTGCTTGGTAGACACCTCTGTTCTGTTTAAAACCAATTGTTTTAAAAAAATGAGAAAGTTAAGTTAGAAAAAAACTTAGAAAAAAAGTGTTTAAAATCATTGACTGATTTCATGACCCAACTTTGACCTTTGACAGGTCAAACTCCAGGTCCACAGCAGTGCCCTCCCTCGCCAGTGTTCGTCTCCGTCCCACCCAGAACAAACAAACTGCTACACTCTGAGACCTACATCAGGTAATTTTCTTTTATTCCATACATTCATCGGTGGTGTTTCACTCTAATGCCTTTATCTGGGAATGCCCTGTTTAGTTACTAGTTAACATTAGGAATGGGACTGTCTCTGATAAAAAGCGATATGTTTTCATTTTTTTTAATGATCACATTTTAGAGTCCATTACAAAACGGTTGGGAAAAACAAGTAATAGTTTTGTAGAGGAAGGAAAAAAAAAAAAAGACCTACAGAGTTCGTAGCGGACCTTAAAAACCTGGAAGAACCTTGGAAAAACCTACTTTATTTCTCAAAGCTTTGAAAACAATTTAACACCCTTAAAAAACAATCAGTAACCTTGAAAAACCTTGAAGATTAAGAGCAAGGCTTCCCTCCCTATCGTAAAAAAAACAACAAAAATGCTAATATTCAAGGCCAACAGAAACGCCCGAACGCAGAGACATCTTCAGCCGTGTCAGTAATTTTATGTCGGTTTTTACGGGCATGTGTGGTTCACAGACATGCGCTGTAATTTATTTCACATGTTATTTCCGTTTGCAATGTCTTTTTTTTATTCTCTACCGACATCTGTTTGTGTGTCAAACTTCTCGCTTTGAGCGATCATCATGTAGCCTTAAAAACTAAAATCTCAACCTGGAAAGAACCTTCAATTTTCACATGGAAATTGGCTATGAACCCTGGACTTAGATTACCGTACTATTAATATACTGTTTGCTCATGAAGACAAGTATATTGAATGTCATTAGAAGTATTGGCAGTGATGTGGTGGCGAAATGGTTAGAGCGTTGGGATTCCAATCCAAGAGTCCTGGGTTTGACTCTGGGTGACTATGTTGTGTCCTTGGGAAAGACAGTTTACACAATTGTTCCAGCTTGCGTAAAGTAAAGATCCTTTAAGGCATATGAGGCTCTTAGAGCTGGAGCTTATCCTGGTTTCGGTGGCGTCCAACACTTGTAACCATTCGGCAACCGTGCCACAGCTTGCATGTGGCTGGACATTTTTATCATGAAGAAAGTGGACAGGCTTTAGTGTGTCAGTTATTTCTTTATGTTCTTTTTTTTAGGTACATTGAGGGTTTGACCACAGAGTCCCGCACCATCTCAGACTGGGACCGCACTCTCACCGCCACGCAAGAAAACTCCATGTCTCAAGCGGAGACTAACCTACCTGGCCAATGGCTGGCCCAAGGAGCTGGTTGCCATGGCAGCGTCACAAATGCATTGTGGGCCCTGCGTGATTTCATGCTCAAGGATGCTATAAATATTTCTCGTACCGTCACGTTTGATGAACTGTGAAGGAGTTTTTAGCCTAGATAGTTTTCTTGTAGATTAATTTATTGAAGTGTGATTTGACGGAAAGATTCTCCAGAGCAATTTGTTTTTTGGAACTGTGAAATTTAAACAAAGTCTGATGAACAGGATGAAAACATTACAACATATATTTGTTCTTGGATTACTAAATTCATTCTCTCGGATGGCTGACGATTGCAAAAGCGTATAAATTTTATGGTAATATATATGCAACCTGGTTGTAAGAAAAAACAACTTTTTTGTCATTAACGTCTAAAATGTTAATGTTTCATTCCAGTCTGTGTAATTTTGGAGGTGATTGGTATCTTTTGAATTTGTTTATATCTAGTGTGTTGGTTTTAGTTAATATATTAACTAATACAGATCTGAAATCTCCACTGATCTAATCCTAATCCTAATCCTTCCCGTTTGAGTGTATTCATTTTATTTTCTGTGCATTTATTATTATTATTATTATTATTATTATTATTATCATGTTTTTGTTATGTCGAAGGATCTTTATATTTCAAGTCTTGCGGTGTGTGTCTGTAAAATGGGTGTGGGCTTTCTTTAGCAGCTATAGTAAATCGTTTCAAGATTGTTTAGTTGTATGTGTATGTGTGGGTGTGTTTTCTTTAAATGTGCTTGTTTACCTGGCATTGATGTTCCAGTTTTATAATCTCTTTTGAGGTGTTAAAAAAAATGAATTTGTGTTCTTTATGCAATGACGTACATTCAAGTGCAATGTTAACCGTGAAGCCCTATCCGAGGAGAAGGCTGACAAGGCAGCAAACATTACATAAACATTGTCCATTCACTTTGATTGACTGGGAACCATTCGTTTCTTGTACATACTCTCATTTCTTTACTGTCTCCATGTAAAAAAAAAAAAGAGGCATCATCAATATATTCTTGAGGCTAATGTCCATTTATCTGTTTTACTCTCACACCAGCAAGTTAGTTCAGTGATAATGCGCTTGATCCCGGCTGTAAAAGAGATGATGGTCGTCGGCCTGGTAGCTTCCAGATGATTCTGATTTTCACTACCCGGCGTCATAAGTTCTCCAGCGAGAGATCCATTCTCTCCCACGTCCGAAATGTCTGTTTCTTCTTTTGTCGGTGATTTTGTGGCATATTTTTTCTTCTACGGGGAGGGGGCGCTAACCCCTCACCCAACCCTCTTCCTGTCTAAACCGGGATTTGGACCAGCTATGGCCGAGTTTCAGAAGAGATGCCGTGGCTGAATAGTTATAGCGTTTGACTCCTTATCCAAGGGTCCTGGGTTCAATTCTAGGTCACCATGTTGTGTGCTCTCCCCATATATATATATATATATGCGTCATATGTAGGAAATGCTGTCAAACTCATCTGTTCCGGTTCACGCTACCAAAACTGGGATAAGCTCTGGCTCTTTGTGCCCTCACAGGCCTTGAAGGAACTTTACTCACTGACTTTAGAGGCAACAAGTTCAGATCATGTTATACCCCAGTTTCATGCTAGTTTTCTGATAGATGGCAGAAACGTCAACTTTACAAGTTCACCGTAAGAAATTACGGTTTCGGACAATTACGGCCAAATTATGGTGAGGATGTATGCTTTTAAATCTCATTGCTGTTGCGCTCTTCATTCTCTGGTGTTATCCTTGTACGCGGTAAAATTACTCTTTTGGGTCCTCATTTTACTATGAGTTCAGCTCGTGATTACTCCAAGCCTCAAGTGGGGTTGGCATGTCTGAGAGGGACCAAATCTCTTGAAGTGAGGACATGACGGGTATCCATAAGTCAGGCTGGTTGTAGCTTCACTTAGTAAGAGTGTTCTCCCTTATGCTGGATTTGGAGGGTGTCACATAGGAAAGTACAGTGCAAACCTCATAATTTGAAGTGCATGGGAATGGACCAAAACTTCGAATTAAGCAGATTCGAATGATAGAAAGGGACATAACTTTTGTCCCAGTTACTCCCCCTCCCCGTCCCACATTGTACACTCCTTGGTTAAGACTGAGCATGCCAGCTTTGCTCGGTCAGCGGAGCATCATTTGGCGGATGGAAGAGGGAAACAGATTTATTGTTGTTGGTCGTGATGCCAACTTTGAATTATAATGAGAATCGATTTATTGCCGCTAGTCGCGATCTCAACTTTAAATTAAGAGAATCGAGTCCTTGTAGCTTCGAATTATCTGATCAAATTTAACAATGCTAAAGGGAAGAAAAAAATAGTATGTCTTGAAAACTTCGATTTATCCGAAATTTGAATTATCGGAGTTCGGCTTTCGAGGTTTCCACTGTAGGAACTGTTAGCTACAAAAGCTGTCTTGGTTTTTTTTCATCAATGCTATTTGAACATTCATTCAATGATAAATTAATATATTGCTCACATTTTTTTTTATATCAAATTTCCTAACTGGCTGTTTTAATTTCATGGTAGGACACGAAATAAAGTTAATTACAAATGTGGGAGAGGTGAACTTTATGTAAAGTCCCTTTTTATTTCTGTTCATTTCTATTAGGCCTACATTATTTCATTGTCAAACTAACGTCCTATTTCTTAAAATAAACTTTCCGAAATAGAAACCTCAATTTTTATGTTAGTGCAAGACATAGTTTAACATGTGTTACAAACAAGGTAAGTTTTGCTTTTTTATTTTTCCTCAAGACTTATTTAGGATCCTACTGCACTGAAAATTGTACTACATGTATTTTAATTCTGGATAAAGAACGGAGGTGTTTTATTTTTGGTGGAAGCTTTTTTATAAGTTAAAGCAGTTTTTGTTCTGACAGTAAATTTCAAAACATGCTTGTAAACCCATTGTTTCCTCATCCTATATATTGAGGCCAACTTGTTTTATTTTTAAATTTGGGGATGACAGGATATTTTACATTTAAATTTTAAGTGCCCATGGTTTCTAAAGTCTGCCAGAAATAACTCTTACGTTGCAATGGAGAGATTGTTTTTTAAGCATCTTATGATGTACAAAACTAACTTTTACTTTTAATTAAATTTTAATAGGGGTTTTTTTTTGTCTTGTCACTGCTAACAAGTTCAAGAAGCTTAGATTAGAAGTGCATGTCAGAATTATTTGATGCAATTTTTATAAACTCAGGTTTCAGATTTTATTTGGGAAATTTGATGTACGCATAGCCTATCTGTTGTATCGCATGAAGCAACAATATATAACAAATCACACAAACACTTATCCATACTGTGTCTTGTCAAGCATTTTGAATGAAACTTGTCCATAGCCTGGCTGGTATGATTCTTTAAGCCTCAGAGCTCTCCGACATGTAGCAAAGGTACAACTGCATTACATGCTTACAATGTATTTTTCCTGTGTGGGACGAGATGAGATATTTCATTTTTTAAAGCTTATTAACAATTAGCTTGGAAAATCAAATATGTTTATTGTGTCTAGTTTCCTAGGCGCAGTGGCCGAATGGTTAGATGGTACGACTCCTAATCCAAGGGTCCAGGGTTTGAATCTGGAGATGACCGTGTTGTGTTGTATCCTTGGGAAAGACATTTTTAAAACACCATTTTTCCTCTCCCCACCCAGGTGCGAATCCTACCGGTACAACTTACAACAGACTAGCGTCCTGTCTAGGAGATGAAATACATGTAAAAATCATCTGTTCAGCTTCACGCTCCCAAAACTGGGATAAGCTCCAGCTCTATGGGCCTCAGTGGCCTTGAAGTTGAAGGAACTTTACTTCCTGAAACCTTAGCATCATTTACCATCACCCCCACCCCCCTCCTCTTTTCCCCTTTTTTTAATGTATGGATTTACTATGATTGTCCCCTCTAAGTCATGGGGCCTTTGCATTGTACAATGTAGATCCCCACACAAGAATCCTCTACCTTTTTGAATGGCAAGCATAAAGGTTGTGGATTCACAGAAATCGTTAAAAATCACAACCTTTTGTCTTGTCCTTTTAAAACAAAAAGTAAGCTTTTCATTGATCATTGTGGACTTGTTGGGTTGTTTTTATCGCACAAAATTTTTTTCATTAATCATTGTGGTTTGTTCAATTATTTTTAAATCGCATCGTATACTCATTTAATCCTAAATCAGAAATACGTACATGTAATAATATGTATACATTGTACTGTGTATGATTGTCTTTGTGCTTGTGATTGTTGTTTTTTTCTTCCTCACTTATATCATTGTTGTGTTCAGTGCATTTCCTGTTCTTCACAATAAAGCATTTTTAAAGACACTTTAATCTTGGAATCCTTGTTAGTGAATGCAACTCTTGTTTCCTTCTTGTTTGTTATTAGAATAAGAGTTAAGAAACGGTAACTTTCAAACAAAGAAATAACCGTGCAGCAACATCGTCCCAAATAAGGATATTTAACTCGAACGTGAAGTCCGTCCTGCCTTATGGGTCAGAAACATGGAGAACGACCAGGACAAACACTCAGAAATTGCAGACATTCATAAACAGATGCCTAAAGCACATACTTAAGATCATATGGCCCGAGACAATAACAAACGAAGATCGTGAGTTGTGGAGATGCACAAAACAAACCCCAATATTGACCCAAATCAAGAGAAGAAAGTGGGGTTGGATTGGACACATTCTGAGAAAGCCTGAAATTAATATCACCCGACAAAGCTTTGAGTGGAACCCACAGGGAAAACGGAAAGTGGGACGACCTAAGCAGACATAGCGAAGAAGCATTGAGGCAGAAATCAAGACCACTGGCATCTCGTGGACTAAGCTGAAGAGAGATGCCCAAAATCGTGCTCGGTGGAAAAGTGTTGCTTTGGCCCTATGTTCCTCCGGGGATACAGAGGCATAAGTCAAATTAGTCAATATTCACTTGAGCTATATGCCGTTACATGGTTAAGATTTGAACCAACGAGATTCTGGTCATGAGTCCCGCTGCCTCACCTTTCTGTGACTAAAGTAAACGGACGGAGATTCAAACGCTTCTCTAAGCTTGTGCTTTACGATTTTGATATTATAATACACGCGAAAGGACACGTTATGAAAATTTCAAATGGCGCATTACCTTGAACTTTTCAAGGGGTCAACTCAGTACGAAAATAATTATTTTCGGATAATGTGAAATATTCTATGCATCATAAAATGATCAGGGATCATCTTGAGTTTCAACAAACTGTGCCAGACAAGGGGGCATGACGAAAGCCGTCTGGGCCAAAGATCTAGATCCAATCCAATTTTAATCAATACACGGGTCATAGAAAAAGGATCTTCATTTTTTCATTCAGCACGCATCATAACTTAATATTTAGCTTCAATATTCCATATTTTTGTTCATCTTTCGGGGATTCTGGATTTTATCTTTTCTTCTTCTTCTTCTTCTTCTTCTTCTTCTTCTTCTTCTTCTTCTTCTTCTTCTTCTTCTTCTTCTT
>JBDFRD010164996.1:0-12226 GCA_039654405.1 Bullina lineata | reverse complement strand
CCACGTTGAGGAGGATCACCAGCAACAGCACCAACCACAGCACAGAACGCCATCGTCTCCGTATCAGCATCAGCATGATGGCGGTCTGTCTGTCTGTCTGTCTGTCTGTCTCTCAACTCCTCCAGCTGCGTTGTGATGTATGAGGGCGTGTGTAAGTTCAAGATCCTATCAACAAGTCACTAATAGTGCAGTAAGATTTTCCATCTTTGTTGACGTCATTGAGAACAAATGTTGGACACGTCACGTCGTTAGAAAAGTTTTATTCAAACCGTGTGTACACCTCAAGTATCACAAAAAAACACTTTCTCTTTCCACAGTATTCAGCACAGGCTGCACTCACTCACTTTATGAACAATGTTTTATTGTTTACGTCTTATCAAATGAATTCAGATTGCTTCAAATGTCGTAGATTCAAGCCATTGTCAAGATGACACAGCGATATGTCCCAAGAATGACGTCAGCAACTTCAATCCTCAAACTCAAGAGGTCACGTGATGTACGTCCTTGCCACAGAACCGAGCGAGTCTTGGAGGCCGGACACCAACAGACCTGAGCACAATTACCTCCCTTTGGCTGACGTCACTGCACGCTCAGTCCATCGTCCAGGCCAAGGCCACGACGACCTGGGAATGAGAAGAGAAACAATAAGTATGGAGTATATACCAACCAACAAAGCAATGGAAGCATCATATACAACATCAGGTGATACGTTCAGAGGAAGACCAATCACAACACAACCAACAATCCTGAACAAAGACTTTTTTCGCCTGCCAACCCCACGAAAACTTAAGACTAAAAGTGACTTAGAACACATGAAATTCATGGCCCAAAATCGAAAACGCTGGAGAAATCTCACAGCAAGGATAAGAGAGGCAGCCGAGGCGTCCTTGTCAGAGCACTAGGACGCGGAAGGCGCTAAGTCAGTCAAGTAAGTCATTCTGGTTTTAGGAGGTTAGACTAGTTAGAGTCGTGTGCCTTGCATTTTTCAATGTGATGGCACGCCAAATTTTGTGCTCTCCAAGATACTTCTTCTAAGTCCTATGCTTCCATTCTTGTGGTAGCCTATCTGCACCCCCCCCCTTCCCCCCCCCCCCCCCCCCAGATTTTCGGAAGCAGCAGGAGCAAGCAACATGTTTACAGTTGTATTGTTTTCATGTGTGTTTTCAGGACTTCTGGTAGATCTACTGCACGTACCCCCTCCAACAAAAAAAAAATAAAAAAAGATACGAACAACAACAAACAGTAACTCCAATAGTAACAATGACGTCCAGTTCAACATGAGGCCATCATTATCGTCAGCTCACCATGCGGAACGCTTCAATTTTTGGAGTCAAGTGTGAAATTTGGCCAACAGAATGTTTGGCCTTCGTTTGGTAAAAATACCGGTCTTGTGTTTCTTTCGGGAAGATCTGGCAAAAAGTTAAAAACTAAGACCGAACTCCGTCGTTCGCAGCGTTCGTTTCGTCTTCATTTTCAAGGATAACAAAGAAGTAGGGCTAGATTCTAAATTGTTGTCAACATAGATCTAGTTTGTCTATTTAGATCCAAAGGTAAGTACTGTGTCTGTTATATTTGCTTAGTTCTTATCAATTCTTATCAGGATTCTATTTTGTAAATTCTGTGTTGAAAGGAAATTCAATGGTCATGGTCAACAAACTCACTCACACTGTCACTTGTCACTATACTGACAGGGGCAGGGATCGGTGCGAGATAAAATTGCAGGCTTCTGGAAAGCCTCAAGTTGACGTCTTCTTGCTGTTCTTCTTCCGTTGATGTTTTTGGTGTCGATTTAGAATCTTTGATGAAGTTGCAAGTGACAAAGATTCTCGTTTGATTACTTTGAATATATTTAAATTAAATTGAATGAACCCCCTAGGGTTTCCTTACTGTACTTGATCTCTGTGTCCTTGGACTGGAAGCCGGGTCTGAGATCTACTCCACTACTTCAGACTTCACAGTCACTAAAGTGAAGACTCATAGTCATAACGAAAGCTATGTGTTGAACCTCTGGCCTCTGATACTATCATCAAGATCTAGACCTTAGAAGAATGTAGAAGCATAGAATCTAGATCTATAGATCTCATTTATAAATTATGTTCTAGATCTCTAAGATATTCATCTAGATTCTATAGCTCTATAGTCTTGAGTCCAATAACTTCATTTAGAAGATGAGTTATGACCTAAGAAAATTTAACAATAATAAATTAGCATGAGAAAGGTCAGAAACTATCATTATAATGGCATTTTGATTTTGAAATGCAGTGTGTAGTATAATCACCAGATATCAGAAACTTTTTATGAACTCACAGACTCACATATGAATTTTTATATTTGCACTAATTGCAAAGTTAAAGTAAGCCTATTTTAGTAGGGTGTCATTTTCTGAATACAGTCAAACCTGCCCAAGACGGAAAGGGAAAGGATAGAAAAAAAGTTTCCGTCTTGCGCAGGTTTCTGTCTTAGGCAGGTTCCGTCGGTTTCTTTGTTTAACGGTAGGCCTAGTTTTCCGAGGTCCGAATCGCCAATGCATTAGGCAGGGCTATTGCAGGGGGCCTTGTATAGGGGAGGGGGTGGGCGGGGGCTTCCATAGTCTTAAATAGCCTGGAGTAAATGCTGATTGGTTCCCCGTTGGCGATATCAGACCTGCAAGCATCCGGGACCGGAAAACCGAAGTTAATCAGAAGTCTGTGATTGGTTCTTCGGATGCAAACCAAGCGAGTGGCGACGGGACCACGGACCTATTTCACTGTCGATAAAAATCAAAGGCTCAGTTTCGCTGGCCACGATGCTCTGGTTTTACATCACATGGTATCGACACTCATGATTAGTCAATCTTAAGTCGCGTTCTTCGGTACCAAACCGCCCGCAGCCAAGTGCAATTGCATACATGGATGTATATGTAATTTTATGGCTCTGGCGGTCAAGCAACGAGGGGTACAAAGGGACTGCGGTCTTTCTCCCACGATTTTCTTCCGCGGTCGTTAAAATGAAAGACTTTTCATCCTTCGGCACGTGTTTTAAAGGAGCCTGGAGCTAGTAAATTCCGTCTTGCACGGGTGATTTGCTCAGTTGGAAGATAATTTTGCTTTCCGTTTCCACGTTGGACAGGTTTCCGTTTTATACAGGTGAAATATATAGGAATGAATCACGGGGGAAAAGTAAGATTCCGTCTTGGCAGGTTCGACTGTACACTGGAAGCAAGAAAAGTACCATGGCCTTGTACAGTGTGCCTGAGCATGCCTACAGGTAGCCATGAGTTGGCCTACAGAGTGAGTGTGAGTATGCCTACCAGTAGCCATGATTTGGCCTACAGAGTGAGTGTGAGCATGCCTACCATTAGCCATGATTTGGCCTACAGAGTGAGTGTGAGTATGCCTACCAGTAGCCATGAGTTGGCCTACAGAGTGAGTGTGAGCAAGCCTACCAGTAGCCATGATTTGGCCTACAGAGTGAATGAGAGTATGCCTACAAGTACCGATGATTTGGCCTACAGAGTGAGTGTGAGTATAAAATGTTAATAAAGGCTAAAACTGTCAATAATGCAAGGATGCCAATTGCAAGGCAGTTCACTTAGATCTACATTGTTCAGTTCTTTCTCATCCAGAGTTACCTCCTCAAAATAATTTCAACTGAATGTTGTCTTTGATACTTTAAATACGCTGTCGCTAGTCCACAGTACAAGTGAAAAAATGGAAATGATTTATGTTAATAACAAAGACTGAGAGATCTCACCCCGACTTGTTCTAAAAATAAGTGGCACCCCAATAACATCCACCAATTTGATTTTTAAAAAATTCTTTTCTTTTTATCTATTTAGTGAACACACCATGGTAGGAACTGTAGTGACCGCCATTGCTTGTCTTTGAAGTTTCCTCTCTGTGTCCCTCCCCCCCTCTCTTTCTCTCTCTCTCCCCCCCTCTCTGTTTCTCACTCTCTCTCTCCTCCCTCCCTCTCTGTCTGTCCCTCCCACCCTCTCTCTGTCTCTCCCTCCCTCCCTCCGTCCATCTCTCCTTCCCTCCCTCTCTCTCTGTCTACCTTCCTCTTCTTCTACTCAGTAAGTGAAACTGCTGTGTGAAGGCTTTACACTTAAAAAAGGGGGTTGGGTGGGCATCATCATCAGTGGTCTTTGATCCGTCTAGACTTGTAGTTCCCTCCTCTTTCTCCCCCTCCCCCATACAATTGAAGACACTTGGCTAAGCTGCTGTGGTTTATTATAGATCATCCAGCAATGAGAAAGATTCCATTCTGAGGGAAAATGAGGTACCGGTACCCAAGGGGATGAATAGGCTTTTTGATCACAAGAGCTGGCACTTTTCTTTTCTGCATATAATGAAAGTATCATTTCTTTTTTCAGCACTAGTTTTTGAAGTAACCGCTGTCCCCTGTAGTAAAAATCTTTCTACTGCATGACTACTGCAGTCCGGATGACAATGTTTTTTTAGGAAAGCTGTAGGATTAAGTCATTAAATTATTCCCTTCTTTGAGAATGAAGTTTTTCACAAATACTCTGTTATAAATTTAATAAAGCTTAGACTCATCCTCAAAAAATGCAGAGATTTTCAAATACTTTTGGGTTGAAATCTGGAAATCTTGGTAAATGAGCAGAACAAAAAGATCCTCTTTTTTATATATTGTTTTTTCAACTTAACTTACAATAAAAACAGAGCTTTTGGAATATAATAGACTTGAACTTACATCATTTCAAGGGAGAGAGGCCCATGTTTGTGCAGATTTGCTCATTATCAAGCTGCCACATTTCCTGTGAATTCTGTTCCTTTGTAAAGCAGACATTTACATTGTGTGTATTTTCCATTTGCTCAATTTAGTTATTCATCCAGGGTTATTTTTTTTTATTTTTAATTTTAATGCTGCTTCCTCCTTCAACAATCCCTATTTTTTTTCAACAGGTACGGTCTCCGTGGCCGAGAGCTTATGTCAACAGTTGGAAAAACCATGTTCCAGGGTGGAGGAACTTTTGGTACATTCATGTCCATTGGTACTGGGATTCGGTGTTAAACGAGAGAACATGCTGGCAAGAAAATAATTCATGTTCTTATGTTGATCTGTTGTTAGAAGACAATTTGAATTTAGTACAAAAAAATGTAAAAATTAATTATGAATTAAAGCAAGCAAAAAAAAAATTAATACAAAAATATAGCCTACCATGTTCTCCATTCAGCACGTGCAAGAATACAAGGAATCGTCAAATAGTTTTGTTATTTAAAAAACATTTGTCACTGTTTTGAAATTTAAAAAGTGAATGGATACAGATTACAAGATAAATGAATCAAGTTTGACATGGTGATGACTTCTTATCATGTTTACATGTTGGATCAGTTGATAGCTGCGACTGATGCAGTGAGTGCAAGAGTATAGAATGAAGAAACATAAATATTGGTTATGCTTCTGCTTTTGTAAATTGTGAGTGTGGTGTGATGCGCTGCTTGAATGAGAATGGCTGCATAATGACATTGAAATTGTATTACTGGGGTTGCCAATAAAAAAAAAAAAAGACTTTTAAGAGAAGGTAAAAATTATCAGGCTTCTTCTTTATTCTTTAAGAGAAGGTGATGGAAATGTTTGTGCAAGCTGTTAAATGAGTCTGTGATATGAAATTAAAGTGTGCATTTCTTCATTTAGGACAGTGCTAACTGTTTCACCGTTTCAATTATAATACATGTAATTAACATAGACATAATAATTACTGATTTATCTGCTGAAAGTTAAAAATAAACCAACACTGTTTCAGAAGATTTACTTCATCAACTCACTTGCCCTATCCACCTTAAATAATGATCAAGTTTTACAATGAAATTCCTCTTGATACGTCCAATTATGTGGAGCTTTTATCCTGGTTTATCACCCAGACCTATCAAATTATATGTCTACAAAATCACCTCTATGGGATGCATGCCTGTCATGGGTTTATCTCCCCTGCAGAATACTCTGGTAGCCTATATTCCTATATATACGTGATTTTTGAGAGTGAACACTGGATAAGGAGTTTTTCCCTGGGATACATGGCCTAGGACTAGGAGGTCCCAAGCTCTGCTACTGTGCTCACCGTGGCCTTACTAATCTTACAGATGCATAACCAGTGTTGGCTCACAGCTGTGGTACTCCCAAATTAGGGCTCATGTAATGCCAGTTCTTTAATTATTTTCTTTCAACACAAAGACTTATGCTATTGTAAAGAATTTGACCTGTCTAGACTTGGCCAGCTTGACACTCACAAACAGAACTCACACTTATACCACAGCACAAACCCCAACAAAACAAAATCCATCTCCTGTCATACCACAAGAGAATCCAATTAGGGCTGAGACAGAGTGCACTCACAGTGGATACAACTTCACACAGCTTCCTCACTGTCGGTACAAAAAAACTACCAAACTCTTGTTAGCCAGCGGAGTGAAGCTAACAAACAACCGTTTGAAAGTTCACATTGTCTTCTCATCTTCCACACACGGACGGTCTGTGGTTTGATTTTACCGCTGCACTAAAATTTCATCCTCAGTTCTTCCGGGCTGTACAACGTGAGGGGTTGGGGTCGATGCGTTTTATTCACAAGTGTATCATTTTTTTTCAAATTGAATTACATGTATTATGTCATCATTTTTGTAATTTTGAGTGAAAATACATGCAAAACGATAAACACTAACATCTTTGTGCATTATTTAACGGAATTTTATACATTTTTTTCTTTCAATTTCCCGACCGATTCAATGTCCTTGACACTGTGACGAAGTCTAGAGACACTGTGGTTCAACTGGGTAGGCCTAGTGAGAACGCCTTATGAACTCACTCTGCTTGAGACTTCACATCACATTCCCTTCACGGATCAACCACAAAAATGTGGGAGTAAAGTGAAATGTGAATGTGGGTCTACTCTGTCTCAATCCTAACACTCGAACACAACACTGATGGAAGCCATCTAACCACTCACTTGAGTCCACCCGTTCATGCACATTGTCCAGAGGGTTGACGATGCCAGGATAGTCATTCCCGAAGGACAGATGGTTGATGGTGTGAGTCATGTTGAACTGTGGAAGAGATTTGTTTCAATTTGGAAGAACGGAGGGAGGAGTGATAACCTTGAACTGTTAGTCACGCCCACTCTTAACAACATACAGGACATCTTGTGAACAAAACCTCATTATAGCAAAAAGAATCCAAAGTCACGTTTTACCAGCACTTTAAACCATATACATGTAGGCTATTCATAATTTTTAGAAATGACAAACGGCGAATCGCACTCCTTCCATTGGCTTCGAGGTTTCACTTTTAAGGTGGAAAGAAAAGAAGTGGGATAGAATGCAAGTCCATCTAACCGAAGACATGTGTGGTCAGTGGTAGCAGGGATTGGAAAGGAAGAGGTTCTGTGTAGTAATAGTATCAACCCATGGCTCTTAATTTTACCAAGTGATCAGCCAAAGTAGCCTGGATGTTCTAATGGCTAATCAATCAATCACAACACAAACCAAAAATCACGTTCGTAAAATGAATGCAGTTTAGAGTAAACACACAAAAAAATCAATAAAAAGAAATAGCAAAAAGAGAACAAAGAAGCAGGGGAAGGGATGGATGGAAAAGACTAGGAAGAAACAGAAAAGCAGATGGGAGAATAGAATAAAATGATGTTCTATCTACAGTAAAATAATGCGTTCTATAACAGAAAAAGAAAAATGAATCAAGGATAGGTTAAATATTGAGCCTCTTTATCATGGGTCGCCTTGATCAACACGTTGACTTGACAAGTAGTAAGTCATGGAAGGCAACAGGTGGTCGCCGCAATCAAGGCTTACTTTGTTTCAGAATACATGTAGTAATGTATTATTCCTTGACGTATGAGTATGAGTGAGTAAATAACCCTGCAATACCTTCAGTTGCCATTTCACCCTTTTAACTAACATAGCATTCTATTTACATTAATAAAATATAAAAGGCAGTAGGGCTTATATGACACATGAAACAAGGATTTTAAGAAATAAATGCAAAACAAGATAGAGAGAGGGTTTCTTGCTTTTCTTAACTGTGTCAATCTGATGAAAGAATCGAAAAATGATCCAAGTCTTGTCATGATATATGTGATGTCTCGCGTATGATGAAAGGACCCTGTGTATGGTGAAGGGGTTGAGGCTGTTCGTTTGTAAGGGTGGCTATCGGTAAAAATAAAAAGATGTTCATGTTTCATGATAAAAGCACATCTACGTGATTAAGAGGCCTACTAAACTGAGTTCAGCTGTAAGTATGAATACAAACACAAGTACAAAAACAAATGTATTCATTATGTTTACCTTATGACCACTCAGCGACTGCATGTCATGAACTGAAAGCAAAATAAAAATAAAAATTGAAAGATAAGATTAATTTGTAAATGGTAGGTGTCATTTTTTCTTACTCTTAGTTTTGGTGCAAGTTAAGAATCTCAAAAGAGACTCACAAATGCAATAAAACACATATCCACAAATAACAAAGACATTTCAAAAAGTCACTTATCTTTGCTTTTGTTTGATTATAATATGACTTGTAACTACATGTATACCGGGTATATACATTAATTGCCTCAGTAGTTGACGGTATGCTTGTTTTATTTATTATGCAGCAAAGTGGCCAGTCCACATTTCTACCTAACTGTTCTCAGCTACCAGAAACTCGTAAGACATTACACAGGACAGGTTACTTTTTTTCAAAAGCCACAAATCTGCCCCTGCAATGACTAACAGTTTATGTTGGTAATGCAGTGTATATGTTAGCTGCCAAAAAGTTCCATCAAAGCCTCTGAGGCTCAAAGAGCTGTAGCTTGGGCTTGTTTGCATGAAGTGGATCAGATGATGCTGAATCATCCGGTAGAGAGGACCCTAGAGTGTTGCAGGTTCAGTCCTCAATAGAGCATACAATGTATGGTAGTCTAAAGTGTATTTCCTAAGAACATTACCGAGACCAGCATAACCAGGATTTGAACCCACAAATTTCTGACTGAGTCAGGTAACCTAACAATGTGGCAATAACTACAATGTACATGTATAAGACTAAAAACACTAGAACTGACTTAAGAACACATCCGTACATATTCATACTCATGAAATCTGATTCGTAGTCTATATAGTGTAAGAGTGGATCAGGGGTGTGGCATGTCAATAAACGAACGCGAAAACTGTGCAACCAAAAATTCGGTAAACAACTTTGGTATGACGTGCTACAGTGCAAAAGTTTACTTATCACCACATTGAGGCTACATTTAATATTCAAGCAGGTTTGTGCCACTTCTATTCTTTCTCGCTTCAAAATCACCATTGCGGTAGTTTGCGCATGTGCTGAAATTCTCAAAATCTCGGAACGGAGCGGAAATGCCTGCTTTGGTACTTTGCTTGAAGTTTGGATGACTGAAAGTAAAAAAAACACTTTGCTTATTTTCAATCTTTTCTCGATGTTTGGCTTTACAGAGTTTGGAAATCCATAGAGGTTAATTTTATAGATTAAAGTTTTGTTATTGTTAGATCTATCCAAATCTCTAGATCTAGAGTCTAAATCAGCACATTGCAGGCGCTATCAAGTAACAAAGAACACTTGGCACTAGATTTATCATCAGTTGTCTATTGTTTATTCAAAGACAGAGGCATGCTGGTACCCAAAAAAGCTGTGTATGGTTCTGTGTTTTGAAACAGTGCAGAAGCACGCTGGTACGTAAAGCTTTATGGTACTGTGTTTTGAAACCCAGTAAAGAGGTAGAACTTCTAGATCTAGATTTAACAACTTCATTGGCTCTGGAATGCAATCTCTAATCTGCACATAGCAGTTGTTATCAAGTTATGAACCGGAAGAAGCTTTGTCACTTTGCGTGTTTTCCAATTTATCTCCTGTAGCCAGTTTGTTAATATGAAAGAATATATGGTTTCATTGTTTGATAACTACTACAGTAGGCCAAGTTGAATTTCCTCAGTTGAGTGTACCGGTATCATGGTTTTTATTTCAGGTCTCTGCCTTAACATTCACAATGATTTACAGAAAATAGATTGACCGAGGGATGAAATCTCATGCAGACTCAAATTGATCCAAAAGCAAACCCAAACTTTGAAGTGGGAATAATCCCTCTTACACCCCCAAGCAGAAATTAACTCAAGACAGATGGACCCCATTCTACAAACATTTCACAATTGGGTTTTTTAATCAATACAAATTCATTTCACAAGCACATTTTTTTATTTCCCAGTGACATTGGTGTCCGCTCGAATGTTCAGAAGAGACAGCGCCGACATGCTGAGACCAGCACTGAAGCAGCAAACAATGAACCTGAACATTCACTTCAGGAGAACCACATCTTCACCAACGACATTGTGCCTCTGCCAGATATTCCTACACAACTATGGCAACCACTAAAACCCCTTCCCGTACCAATGAATGGGCTTGCACCATCGCAAAATGACATCCAACCAAATGCATTATCTCTGGCTATGCAGTATAGACCCGACACTTTTGCACAGACTGCTACTGTGATTGGTGAACTATCAACCATCTGCCATCATTGCAACGCATCCAGATTTCCAGACCCATCTGCAGAACTACAGACTCACTTCTCTGGAGAGTCAGTCAATTTTTCAATGGTGAACATTTTCTCACCAATATCCGGAAATACAATTCAGCATTTCAAATGACACATTCAGCTGCACTGAAATCAACAATTGCAGGACGGAACCCTAATGTTCATATCCAGGGCTAAGTCTACCATCTAATTGGTCCTCTTCAACATGCAGAACGGGCACAGGGCACAGGCAGTTTCTTCACAGATGAAATGAGCAGACTGAGAGAAGAATGGCGGTCATCAATGGACTTCTCAGACCTGAAGTCAGTGATCTACAGAACATGCTACACGAACAAAATAAAAACGTTTCTACTAAAAGCTTGCGTGTGTATTTCAGGGTCAAACCCTTTTTGTTCCATTCATAGAACGGATGTCCATGCTTGTACATAATATTAATAAATATTCCCTTACAAGAATGCATTTTAGTTTCTACATTCATTTGTCTCCAGAATCCTCAGGATCACAATATAGAGTTTCCTCTCCCACCACAAACACAACAAAAAGGTGAATTTAGTTTTGATTCTAGGTGTAATAATGTCGAGACCACTACTGTCCACTACTGTCCCTGCCTACAGCAATGTCAAGACCACTACTGTCCCTGCCTACAACAATGTCAAGACCACTACTGTCCACTACTGTCCCTGCCTACAGCAATACTTACCATGAACATGTCGCTGTTGAAAACTCTTTCCTGGTGCCAAGTGGAAGTTGCCTGCGACCTGAAATGCACAAAGTCACACAAGACTTCCATGAGCCAGTGTTTTTTTTAAATGGAAAGGAAAGTAACTACAGCCTGCTGACTGCTTTGGGAAGCAACATTTCCCAATGAAAGCAGGTATCAAGTTTCATTCTAATTTGATTTCCAAAATCTTCAAGTGTGAATCAAAAGCGGCCATAAATTCAGCTAACAGTAATACTAATACCTTGTAATACATTATGTATAATAATAATGCTATTAAAAAAAAAATAAAAACACTGTGTTCACCTCAAATTATGTTATGAGGTGCACTTACCAATCTTTGGTACAATAAATGCAAAAAAAGTGAATGAAAGCTGCAGGGAAGCCAAAAAATGCAAGGTAGCAAACAAATAAATGAAGCTATACCGTAGAAATACACAAAGACAAACCGATGTGTTGACAATTTCTGTCTTGAACAAAAGGGACAAAAAACTGTCACATCAAAGGAGAAGAGAAGAAGGAAAAGAAGAAAAAACTCAGCTTCATGCCCAGATTTGGAAGGTGAGAAGAGGAAGCAGGCTAATAGGCGCCGACAGCGTCACCAAACAATGCAAAGACAGGCTCCTTTCTTTGCGTTCTTCGCTGACGCTCTCGGAAGTGGAAAAGCAAATACTTGATCAACTCACAGACAGGACGCTAGTCTGTCATAGATTTACCTCCCCAATGATAGTCGGGTGGAAAAAAGAAAAATGCAAACTTTCCTAAGAATATAATATGATCACTTCAGGATTTGAACCCTTGACCCATTCAGCCAGCTCCACCTCACACTGAACGAGCTTCACATCAATGCTTCTCACTAACATTATACAGTACAGCACACTTATAACAAACACGCTTGTAACGAATTGACGGAAATAACGAACACATTTCTTTGCCCCAGTTTTCCTCCTCTTTATTTCAATTAT
>JBDFRD010164776.1:0-12227 GCA_039654405.1 Bullina lineata | reverse complement strand
AGACAGAGAGATAGAGAGAGAGAGAGAGAGAGAGAGAGAGAGAGAGAGAGAGAGAGATAGAGAGAGGGAGAGAGAGAGAAAGAGGAAGGAAAGAAAAAATTCTACTCAGTTGAGTGCACTTTTAAATCAAAACAAGAAATTCTTTGTTCACTCAGTCTTTGTTCTTTGCTTCCGTCAAAAAAAAATCTGGTTTGAAGCAGATGCCAAGAAGATATCTAATAGGGTTATAAGTTACTTATACAATGATAAACCAGTAGATACCAAACATTTTAACACAGCCCTAGGTCCTGAGTTGATTTAAAACCTTACTTGTGGCAGTAGTGTTGGTTAATATTTTTGTATATATACATGAATCACAAGTCGTTGAACTGACACATATTTGCAGCTGCATTTTAAATTAAGAGGATATTAAGTGCAAGGAGGAAGATAAAAAAAAAAAAAAAAAGAATCACAGTTGCAACGTTTTGCTTAAGTACTGATATTATACTTTGTATCAGTTCAATGGGTTTTGGCTGTGAAGAAGTGATTAATGCCTGAAGAGAATCATATATATACAGTTTATAAGTATATATATATATGTTTGTGTCTTGGTATGGAATTGGAAAATAAATGAAGAGAATCATCTATAGCTCCTGATATTGGTACCCTCAATATGGGTGCTGAATAATGGTGCTTTTATGCAGAATTTGTACTTTTTGATCAAATTATGTTGTTGCAAGCACCATATCCAATAACACTGAATTCTTACTCAATGTGGGCTGCATATCCAATAACACTGAACTCGACTCAATGTGGGCTGAAGGCAAGTACATTTCCACTCTTGCATATTGAAAAAAAAAAAGTTGCATTGGATAGATAGTCTAAGAAAAACAATGAAATGGGTTATGAAACTGAGCTTTTAAAGGTATAAGAGTCGTTGAAGGATTGCTTGGTCAAGCAAATTAAAAACATTACCAAAAGTAATGACAGTAATTTTCTGAGCATACAACATCAGAAATACAAAGAAAAGTTTAAAAATACACAATTATTCATCATTACCTTCTTGTTTTTAAACAGTGCCCTGATTCTGCAGCATAATCAGCACATATTGAAGAAAAGAGACAATCGTTTTGGAAAGAAACTAACTGTAAGAGATCAATATTTCTACAAGGATACATACCCCAAGGGTTAGTTAAATTTCTAGATGGTATATTGACACAAAGTGCTGTTAACCATGAATGTAGTCAGCTATCAATCAATAATAGATCCCAATATGCACAAGCCATTATTCATATTGTATTCATTAATAAAACGCCCATGGTTAAAATGTGACTATGTCCACTTTAAAGCATTTAAAGCAAAAACAAAAAAGTGCCAAAAAAATTAGAAAGCTCAGTCAGCAGAATATTTGGCCGGTGTTCTTAGACATAGGTTCAAGCTCACTTCAAAGAGGTATTGGCACGATAAGTCCCTGTATAATTTAAGTTTATCTCATAGTTATGGCATATATATATATATATATATATATATATATATATACTGAAGATTGAAGAAAGCACCATGCAAACACCATGTACATTTTTTAAACATACAACCCCATATCAGTTTTAAAAAAAAGGAAAACAAGCAAGCAAGTGAATACAGAAAAAATATCCTGAAGTCAAAATTGAATAACTGTATCACCATTTGATTCCACTTTAACTCCTGTATACTAAGGGATCAACACACAGGGCTCTGGATATCACTGGGCGCTTGATCAAAGCCTTGGCCAGCCTCATAACAACAAAATTATATCTGCCAGCCTTCGTAAAATTGATGCCCACTTATTTTTCTTCCCATCAGAAACAGGCAATTTGTCTGTCTAGACACCTGAGATCGCTTGATGTAGCCAACAAGCATTATCAAGTGTAACGTTGCATTTTTCTTGCCTCTAAGAGGCAATACAGGCAGTAATTCATCAAAAATAAATGTTATAATATCCCAACACTTAAAAGCTGTCCTGTGAATGGGAAAAGCTTTACGATGCGGAAACAAACCATCCGGTTCCTCACTGTCTTTTTCAAAGCCACGAAAAATCTCTCACAAGAGTTATGATAACCTGAAACAATCCTCCAGGATAAATGTATGGAATCAGAATCTCTTGTCCTTATGTGCTGGTGACACATTAGCCTTTTGTGTTTACTGAGCTCTGGGCTGAAACATGTCTGCTATGGTAACAGCCCTCACATTGACGCCTGTTGGGTACAGGAAAAACGGTGAACTGATGGAGACTCAACGAAGGAGTGTGGAGAAGGAAATGCGTAATAAGGGTTGGAGTTGAGCAAGGATTGCGAAGCTTGCTTTGGACAGGGATTATTGGCGCTCTCTGTTACTTATATGCTGACACAACACAATGAGGACTATATATCACATATAAAAATATACAATGGTGAGAAGTAACAATTTAAACCAAAGTCTAGTGCATTAACAGAAATTACAAATTGCCGACAAAGAAAAATGACGTCACCTTTTAGAAGGCAAAAGAAAGGAAATGTTCTTCAGAATTATTAAATCTCCATTTCAGTACATTACGCTGTACTGAATAGTAACAGATTGTCTCAAGTAAATAAGATAATAAACACAGTGAAAAAAAGTCCCTTCTTGAGTATGTTGGCAAGAATCAGACAACTGCTGCGAAAAGCATGAAAAAAACAAAAAGAAAAGAAAAAAGTTTCCCAGTAGGCAAGAAATATGTAAAATAGGGGGGAAACTAAATGAGGTTGCTTTTTTTATGAAAACTAAACTTATACCACATTAGCTGGAACTGAAAAATAATTTCATAAAAGATTTTTTTCAACAAAACTAGACTGCTATTTTAAGGAAGCTTTCATCCTGACTCAATAAAACAGGTCATGGTATTTTTAATAAACTTCCCATTTTAAATTTCGTCTATGGTAGGCTAGTTCCACTGCATTTTTTTGCTTTCTTTCAACTGTTTTTCCTTGTTACATCTTCGATAAAGAATTTTTTTACTAATTTACCCTATTCAGGGCTCTTACTTCTATGTAATTTGCAAAAAATATTTCTTTAAATTCAGTCCATTTCCTTAAGAAAGCTTAGACTTGGAGCAAATCCAAGTGTCCAACTAGAGACTGAGGCAAATCAGTTAGCCCAAATTTCACACTTTCAAGATAACTAAAACTTCCAACTGATATTGATAAAGTCGAGGCAACTTGGGTCTAAAGCAGATTTCCTTCCATAAAGAGCTACTCATCCCCAATAACTTACTTACTTTATCTGTCCCGAACTCTACCTTTCAGTGTATGGGTTTGTTTTAATGATCCCTTTCCAGGCCACCCTGTCCTGACATTTCCCCAATAACGAGATTCAAAATATTATTTTCTTAATAAAAATATTTGTAAATAAGCATCACAATTGCAATAATTAGACACAAAAAAAAAGGTGAAACAGCAGATCGTTATATAGAATCACAATGTATAGTCTAAGAACACATGTGGGTCTCCAACATTAAGGTTATTTCATTTTCCACGGTAATAATATTTAACCCTAACACTTTATATACATTAAAATACAGCAATAGCTCTAGTATTGATTGAATTATTGGAAGTGAATTTTGAGTGTAATTTTAAATCCTTTCCATAGTCAATATCATGTACAGAATAACACACAAGGCTACAAACTTTATATTATACTTTGCGGTAGGATTTTGTTACAACAGAAAATCATTTTATAGTCCCACACACATCATAATGCCAGATGATTTCTTAAAAGAGTTTTTTTTTAGGTTCACAACCAAGTTCTTAAGAATGTTTAAGTTGAAATGTTTCCTCCAAATAGAGAACAAATAACCATTATTGGGTTTTAAAAATTAGAAGCAAAAGAAAAACTGGTATCAAATACATAAAACCATCTCATTTAGTTTAAACATGGTTCACCCATACTGCTACGTCAACTACACTAATCACTTTAACATTCTTCCCCCAAAAATGTCATTAGATTCCATATTCAAGATATATAAAACAACAGGACCAAATACTTTGTTTATTATTTATGCACAGCATTTCATCGAAAAAACCACCCCATCAGGAAAAGAAAATAGAAACATTTTTTTAGTTACCGGTAGGGCAGAAAGTTGTGGAAAAATACATCTCATTGTAAAATGTGTGCTGTAAGTTCTCTACCCAGACCCAAACTAAAGTCAAAGAGGATTTCATCTGAAATTTGTGGAGGTCATTCAAAGCAGGTCTCTTCCTACCAGACCCAAACTAAAACAATGTTGAGTAGATCACTGATCTGTGTCTTCAGCCTGCACATCTCTCTCTGGTACATCTGTACCTACAGCTTTTTCCTCACAGTTTTCTTTGTCAGGTTCTACTCTGTGTGTGAAATCAAAGAAAGAATTGTACACATAGATTTCCTTTGGATCAAGACAAATATAATATAAAGCTACAAATTTTGACTTTTAAAAGTAAACATAGATACAGATGCTCAAATGCCCTTTGTTGATGCTACAATTACAATAGGACCTTATTTTACAACAGCGCTTTGCAGGGGCTAGAAAAACCGTCTTACATTCGAGATCTATTGAATGCACTGCCATCCACTGTCTACAGTGAAGATAAAAATGTATCTCCATCACCATCTGCATCAATGTTTGTCCACCCCAAACAAAGCATAGGCCACAAACAAGACTTCCATCTTTCTCTCTCTTGAGTATTCTTTACTAATTTATAAACCCAACATGTATTGTAATGTAAATAGATATTTTCATATCATTTTCGTGGAAAAGACCTAATTCTGCATTAGTCTCAGAACCATTGTTTTGCGAAAATGGAGACTAAAGGCATGAAATTACATATTGTGCAAATGAAGGTGGGTATATTATAGTTGTTATTTAAGAATTATGAAAAAGAATAGATTATAACACATAACCTACTATAAGAAAGATGAGATTGTGATGTTTCTAAATCCAAAATAGACCATTTGATCCCCTTGGCACCCTTAAGGGCATTTAGCTCAAAACAGACCAATCACTCTTTGGTTACAGGTCACCCTTTGCCAATCTACAATCAAGAGAGATAACTGTATGTATAATAGTAACACTGCTGTCTTTAGTTAGTTATTTCCCATTGACTGGTTATTTTCAAAGTCAATGAAATGCAAAAACAATTATTGCAGTTGTAAAAAACTAAACTGTAACAAAAGGCAATCACCTAGAACTTACCCAAAAGCTCCTAGGTGAAAATCATAGCTTTAGCTGCAAAATGACTCTGATCCAGACAAGATGAATAAGTTTAAAAAGGCTTTAAATGACAGCTTCATCAAGGAAATGCAATATTTAATGGCAAGAAGGAAAAGGAAAATAAGTAAGAAAAAAAATGAATTACCTGACTCCAGGTTTGTGGGATGACCTTGGAGTGATCACAGAGCCGCCAGAGCCAAAAAGTGCATCAATGTCAAACTTTCCACCTGCTCTCAGACCTGCATTTAATGTCGACCGCAGTTTGGACTTCTCTACATCAGACATCTTGTTCAACTCACTGAAAGGTGAAAGAAAGAATGATGAAACATAATTCCCTCTCCCTCCCTCTCTCTCTCTCTCTGTATCCATCCTCTTTCTTCATGTCTTTCTTTCTCTCTCCCCTTCTTTCTTTCTGTGATACTCATATTTTAACCCTTTCACTGCCAAATCCACCGACCCTTGAAAAGCAATGTTTGCTCTTGCCGACATTAATGGTGTTCCTTCTCTTGATCCTAATTATTTAACATAACACCAATCTCCTTTTCGCACAAAAATAAAGAACAAGAACTCTGAAATATTTTTTTTATAATTAAGTTCTCCTCACTATTCCATTTAAAATAAAACGACTCTTTAGTTAGGATTCAGCTACAGATAGCTGGCAGTGAAAGATTTAATGAAGATGGATACAAACTATTGCAAAGTAAACACCTCAAACGATCGGTCAGCAGCTGGACATGCTGCTTGTACAGTTCCAGTTCATCCTTGGCCAGATCCAGTTCAGTCTCCTTGTCTGTGAGAGCCTGCCTCAACACATGGACAGTTTCTTCCAGAGTTTCACACTGGGCCTGAGAATATTTATTTTACGTTGCACTGAAAAAATTGTTAAGCTTTGATCTCTAAAATATAATACAAACCATATGAAAAAGACATAGAAAAATGAAAGGTGCGAGAGCAGCTTTCTCCATTAACACTCGAGCTGGCAATCAACCCTACTAATGTATCTATCGTGTTGACTTTGTCCCTGTAGATATTACATTATCTTTTTTAGGAGATTCATTCTCAAAATGATATTATATGGTACTGTTTTAGGAGATCAATTCTCAAAATGATTGAATTATTGGTACTGAAAAATATGGTACTGCTACTTCATTTAAGAATCTAGTAAAACAAAAATTAAAGTGGAAATCACAGTAAATGGCGCAATTACTGTTTTTGTACAATTCTACATGGTTTTTGGCACTAAATTATTTGTCTTTGTTACCCGGCTTTCTTCCAGACTGTCATAAGGTCCAGGAGGATCATCAAAGCAGAAGAAATCACGGACAGGCTGACTGTGAGGCAAATAGAAGAAGTACTTGTTAATAAACATATGGTACTAAGTAGGCCTACACTAGTTTCTACTTAAGAACCTGTCTTTATGGTGACAATAAAACAGCTTCTCAGCTGGAAATAATTAAAATGTGCATGTGGAAATAATGAACTCCCCTGCCTTTTCAGGTGCTGCTAAGCAAACGCAAAATGGAATCTTCTTGTTTCGGTTTGTAAGAAGACTTTTCACCATATATATCCCACTGTCTTGAAATTGTCACAAAACCAGTTTAAAAAATCTAGTTTTTTTCTCTCAAAAAAAAAATGACCGTTAATAGTCACAATTACACCTGACAGAGTGAAGAAGTGAGTACTACCATCACCAAACATAAAATATTATGAAGAACCGCTGACCATCAAACATTAAAAAGCTATAGTGATGAACATGTAAAAGAGATCATAGTGGACTGGAAAGAGCTTTGCCACAACACAAGTGATTGTCCATGATTTGCCGGAGCCAGCTGCTGCACCGTTCAATAGTGCAACACCCCACAAGCCCAAGGATAGGTTAACCCTGGTACTGCCCAATGGAGTGCCAGAGTGCCATGGAATATTTTTCAAACGTATACACACGGGGGTAGAACAATTGCACCAATGAGAGTTTTTTTTCCCCCTTTTGGGATACATTCAAAGAAAATTGGAGAATTCAATGGGTTTTTTTTAAATATATTTTGCCTTTTTTTACTTCGACGCATTTGCGTAGTTGGGCAGTACTAGGGTTAAAAGATTGATATTCATAACAGTAAATGATTTTCCTGATAAATACAAAAGAAAAGCAATTTTTTTCAATTAATGACAAAGTTATTGCAAGAAGAATTCAAATAAGGAGAAAGAAAACAAGATTAATACATTTCTGATAAAATCAGCTAAAATGGTGATGTGTTTCGTGGAGTTTTCATCTGAATAGTTCACAAAGGCACTTATCTAAAAAAATGGAATCTTACATCAGGTGTTGAATCACACTCATAATTTCCATTTTAAATTGAAACACCAGTGCAAATGGACAAAAAAAGATAATCACATATGAGTTTTAAAAGGCTTTACCAGATTTAAGGTTATTCACAACAAAACTGTGATTACAGCACTGTCTTACAAACTTACTGTATTACAATATGTGCAAATGTTTTACAAAAAATATATGTAAAATTTTAATTCACATTTCAGCATTAACACCCTAATATATTGTATTATGATCATGCGTATATGGCTTGAACTTATGAAACTAGGGAAATAATCATCAAAATAATAATAAATTGAAAGAAAGAAAAAGCCCATTTTAAACCGGAAACTTATGGATCAATCAAAATCAACCAACCTATTGCAAATGTCTCGATGACCCGTGATATTGCTTAAGAATTCACCCAGACCTTGTTGTCTCTCCTCCAAAAATTGTGGGTCAAAGTTATCTCTGAACCAGCGCTTTGGTGGCAAGCTCAAACGAAAGTTAGGAAACAGGACACGCAACTGAAAAACAGACATAATCATTTATGACTCCCTATATCTCGTAAATCACCTTTAATTTGTTGCAAATTATCAAACTTTTGAGATTTAAGAAATAATGTTATTGGTTTATGTAGAAATGCATACAAAATACTATGTAATTAACACTGATTGAAGTATGCAGTGCTAAACAAAATACAAGTAATGAGCTTAAAATGTTTCTAAAATATTTTTTTTAAATGCACATTATTTGGAATGAGCTGGGACAAAATTACTTCAGGTACTCCTACATTTTTTTTAATCAGATATAGAAATAAAAACAAGAAAACATAAATGATATCAAGACTATTAAAAAAAAGGTGCGAAGAAAACATACAAAAAACTAAGAAGACAATGATACTACCTTTATATATTAAATAGGCAAAGATTCTTCAAGGCCAACACGGCCAAAGAGACAAAGCTTTTTATTTTAAAAATATGAATATCAAGGAAAACAGATGATACAGGATCATCTGTCAGGTAAGATGCCAGTTTGTTAAAGCTTTACTTTCCCACCTGCTGGTACCAGGAGTTTCTTTGGTGAATATTATGACTGAGAATTAAATTATTAAAACAAGAAAAAAATTATTATGAGAGTAAACAACTTTCTCAGCATAAATTTCATTCCATAGTGAGTAATTTACAACTCAACAGCAATAAATAAATCGTCAGCGTCACGATTAGCTTATCTCTATCTTTTATGCTCCGAATAAAATGATAAACCTGAGCACAAGAGAATGGACTGGTCTCAAAGACAAGGAAAGCTATTACAAAATTTACCTGATCATTTAAATGAACAAAATCTGAATAGCGCCGAAAGATGAACCATCCCGTTTCATCATCCTCAACCATAACATGAATTTTATAAACCTGTAAAGAAAAAAAAAGAAGAAAGAGAAATATAGCAAGTCTTATAGGTAAATTGATGTGCTAAAAGCATTAATGGAAAATCTGTAAGGAAAATACATTGAGTGATACAAGCAAAACGAAGATGAATGCATTATATAGGAACATTTTTACTGAAAGTTCTGATTTTTGTGCTTTGTAATGAGACTTTTTGCAATTTCAGCTCAAACTTCCAAGGATGCAATTATTCAAACAAAATATAAATAAGGATTAATTATCATCCTACCGTGAAACGAGAACGTGATTCTATTGTCTCATGTCCCACAATTGGAACTTTAATTGTGCCAGGGATCATCAGGCTGCCAGGTGTAGGAGAAGAACGAGTAACGAGACCACTAACTTCTTCATTTTCATCCAGATAACTACAGCCACAGGATACTGAATCTTTATCTCTTTCGCATTCTAATTCTTTCCCCAGGCATGAATCCTCTATGGACGATTTGCGCTTCAGCAAAGGTGAGCAGTCAGAATGGGAGATGGAAATAACAGGGGCATCATCACGGGCCACAGGAGTAGAGGTTGATTTTGGATTATCAAATTGCTGAATATGAACAGGAGATTTCTCATTGTTCTTTTCATTCAAACAATTATCTCCTTTAAAATCAAGTTTCCTGGCCACTAACTCCTTGTCTTTATTCTCTTCAATAAGAACTTTTTCCTCATCCTCTGCTTTTGAAGATATGAAAGATGCACACATGTCTCCATCTAGATTTTGCTGGAAGCAAGCCTCCCCACTCATATCTGTAGACACAGTTGGTTCAAAACAGCTTGCCTTGAGATTCCTGCAAAAGTGAAAAGATTAAAAATCTAGCGGAACATTGCAACATAATGTATTGAAATTTAGTTCATGTGTTTTTTTTTTAAATTTGTTTCATTTACATCTGATCACATTAATTTTTCAAGGTTGGAACAATTTCTGGGGTGGGCAGAATAGCTCAGTCAGTAGGGCATTTGCTTTTATCAGTACACAGCTCTGAGTTCAAATCTCATGAGTGGCAGGTGGGTTTGTTTGTTTTTTCCGTGAACTTGTTGATCCACTACTCCTGTCTCCTACTCCTCTATACTAAGAAAATGCGGATAAATTCAATAAATGAGCATGAAATGGGTTGGAAATTATCGCAACGCAAATATTTTGCTACATTTTGAAGCGTAGTACTCATTAGATCTGAAACTTTCTATGTTATCAGTAACTCAGACATTTCTTCACAATGCATAATGATAACAATCTGAGAACTGGTAGCCATTTTAAAAACTTTTTGTCATGTATCCAAGCAACCTCTGACCTTGTTGACTTGATCATTATGTTACCAGGTAACACGGTTTTTAGATGTAAATGCAGTTCTGTTTTTTGCTACTTTTTAGGATTCATTTTTGCACAGACCACGAACATAAATTAGCTGTTTTAAGTCAGTGCCATTTTATTTTTAAAAATATTGTGAGTAGGTCTCATCCCCCACAATTTGATTAGGCTTGCAAAGGTAAATTGTGATGTCACCTTCACCTTGTTGTCCACCAGGGTGAAATGGCACCAGTTTCAAGACACACAGGATGGCCCCGAATTACTAAGAACTATGAAGTCATGTATATGTTTTAGTCCTGATGATTAATATGCTTCAAAGAATAAAATTTAAATGCTTTGAAGCATATTAATCATCAGGACTAAAATGTAAATTTAAACAGCTAAATATTTGGTTCCCATTGTTTCTGACGCACTACATGCTCATTACTTGAATTAATCCGCATTTTCTATAGTCACAACCGAAGTGACACAGACTATAGGCCTAGCTTGTTGAGACTTATACTGTCAAGAATTACGAACTTGTGACAACAAATCTGTTATATCGTTCTTAAAAACAGAGCAACCTGTGCCTGTTGTTAAAAATAAAAAATTAGATTCTAAATCAGTAATATAATCCAGATCTATCTAGATCTATTTTCTTACATGCGGTAGCACTTACTCGTCGAGATCGGGGAAATTCACGGACGTTACATCAGCCAATTCAAAGGAATCCACAAAGTTGTGACAAAGTCCAAGTTAAGTTGCTCACTCTAGTTCTAGTCACTAGTTCACTAGTCAGTCATTCAAATTTAGGCCTATACTATAGATTTCTAGTTAGAATCTAGACTTCTAGTATTCTAGATTTAGTGGTGTGCCCTGAAACTTTTCTCGTGTGCTTGGGGGAAACCTAAGTTGAAAAACAGTGCATCGAAGTGGACCGTAGAAGCATAAGGAATAGAAGTCTATTTCTGTTTTATTGATCTTACTTCTGTACCACTTTTCATAGCCAACGCAACAGCTGGGCTGAGCTTGGCTTCCTCGCTTGTAAACAAAGTACGGTGTAAACAATAAAAACAAGAAGTGGACATTTGTTCAAAACTTGGATGAGGACTAGATCTAGAATCTACAACAGAACAATAAAATTATTATGTTTACATCTTTTTTAATTTCTTATCTCACCCCTTTATAACCTCAATCAAATAGAATTGACTAACAGTAGGCCTATTCATTTATAAGCTGGAGAGCTTGCCCTTCACTAAACGTTTGCACATTTTTATAAGCCTTTGAAGTATGTCGCCTCGGCTTTGTACAGGAAAAGTACGGCACAAAATGAAAATAATGTTCCTGAAAGTGAAAACGATAGCAAAATAACGAAGTAAATTTTAATTAAAATAAAATAATTCGACAGAGAAAGGTTTCAATCAACTTAGTATATGTTAGTGTAAAAAAAGACGAAAAATTAATTTTGTTTTGGGTTTTCTTTTTTTATTCATCAACACATCACACCAACTCAAAACCTGGTTAGTCTGTTCAGGTTGATTCCAGTCCAGCGGCTGTCTTCTTGTAATGTTCCTTGGAGGCTTCCTCAAGATGTGGCCAATCTAACCTCACTTCCTCTTTGTAATCTCACGATTGTTTGGTTAGTTTTTTCCCCCCAGTTTCTCATTTAAGAAAGTTTTTAGAATATAAAGCAGGCAACTGTTGATAAAAGACAACAGTTATTTTCTGTTGTGTTTCTAGTGACTTTCCAAGTTTTTTTAACCCGTAGTAGCCCACAGGGTAGATTTGACATTGGAGTTGAATATGTGAATTTGATGTGTCTTGGTGGAGAGGGCTAAGGAGTTCCATATTGGCGATGAGGAGGACAAAAACGAGGAAGACTTCGGGAATGGCGAGAGGTACAGAAGAAGAAGAAGAAGAAGAAGAAGAAGAAGAAGAAGAAGAAGAAGAAGAAGAAGAAGAAGAAGAAGAAGA
>JBDFRD010164665.1:0-12228 GCA_039654405.1 Bullina lineata | reverse complement strand
AAACATGCAAGAGACTGGTGTTCTTTCACTTACAGCAGGTGTGAAAAAAAGAGAAAGAAAGAATGAAAGAAAGAAAGGAACAAAGAAAGAAAGAAAGAGTCATTGACTGCGTTCTCACTTACAGAATGAGTGAAAGCTGTGTTTGTACTCCCTGCTCTATAAACAAAACCATATGCAGTGACTTGAACTAAATGCATCATGATACAACAGTTGATGGGTTTTGTCAAACTTCAAATACTACTCTGTTACCTAGAGCTACTCAACTAATAAGAGGTAATTATAACAGCAATGATAATAATATGATAATAGTACGACATCCATAATGATTTTAATTTAAAGCTACATTTTCTTCTACGATATTCTATTTTAGCCATTTATGTTAGCAGATTGGTCAATAAATATTTAAAAAAAAACAACTGCCAGTTAGTTTAAAATTTGCACTTGGTCCCAAGAGTTTTGTTATGAAATCTGTTAGAATCAGCTAAATCTGATTCCTTAGTGTACAGAGCAGCCTGGAATATACAGCAGAACAAACTTTAAATGAGTTGGTCGAGTGAAATAGCTAAAATAATTTATATATCACCACGGCCTTCACGTACCACATTCTGCGTGTCGATGTGTAGTGTGTTAAACACTTCCTTACTGCAGAAGGAGTTGCCCCATCCAAAGATCAGTGCATGAGAGGAATCCACATCTTTGAGCTGTCCCCAGATCTTGACTTTAGGATCACGCCTGACATGAAAACAAAGGGCTGTTTAAATTGAACATCCCAACAGGCTAATAATTACACTCTCCAAGTTCATGAAAGGAACAAATACAAAAAGAGAACGAGAGACAGAGAGACAAACAGCAACAATAATAATGACAATAATAATGTAAATACAAATTAATTAAAGTTGTTAATTACATACTTAATATGTTCATTATCACATGAGGCATGTCGCAAAGACAACAAGAACAGCCCAAGATTTCATTATAATACCATGGAAATTTCTGAGGAAGGGAAAGAAAGGAAACTGATATTCAGTAGTAAAGTAAAGTTCCTTCAAGGCCAATGAGGCCCAAAGAGCTTATCCTGGTTTTGACAGTGTGAAGCGGAACAAATGATTTTTACTTCATCTCCTAGACAGGATGCTAGTCTGTCATAGGCTCACTTCCCCTGCAGAATCTGCTGGTTCCCAATTCACAACTGGGTGGGGAGAGGAAAAATAGTGTAAAATGTTTTTCTCAAGGACACAATAAGGTCACCTCCCGGATTCGAACCATGGACCCTTGGATTAGGAATCCAATGCTCTAACCATTTGGCCATTACACCACCTAACAATCAGTAGAACAAGAGACAATCTCACTTTGCAGGATGCTGGACAACAGTCCAGGTCTGGTGCTTGACCTCCTCAGGGTTGATGGTGCCCAGTTGCACCACAGTGTCCAGTGGGCTCGGTCCATGACTTGCAGCTTGGCCATCCTTGCTTGAGTCCTCAGTCTCTGACATTCTCGTGTCATCCCCGAGGGCGGAGCCTGCCTCGCTGGACTGGAAACATTTCTGTAAGGCTTGCTCCACTCTCACTAACTTGCTCTGAGGATTGATCAGTCAGAGTTTTATTTATTTTTGAAGGAGCAGCTTTAGTTTATTTCAGAATAAATTTCAGCAATATATTTCTTTTTCCTTGATTTTTGATTCACTGTTGAAAAATATATAAGTGGGTTTCTTTTTAAAATCAATGTCCAAACTGTAATAAAATGAAGGCAGGTAAGTAGTAAATAAATAATTTAGATCTATAACAAATTCACAATAAAACTTGTCTGAACCACAACAAAAGGTAAATTCAATGAGTTTTTATCAAAGACAAAACATTGGTTTCCTTAATTACAGTACTTCAAAATAAAAATTAATTATAATACGCTGATAAAAGTAAAATTTCATTTCAAACACACACGAGCCTGGATGGAGAGTGGGGAAGGGAACGGGATACACCAATGTATGGATGAAGCCAGCAGACCAAGTCTGAGAGACTCCATAAAGACAATTTCTTTTTAAGTTCCTTGTCAGTAATGATGTTGTGATTGAATGGTTAGGATGCTGAAGAAGGTCATGAATTTAATTTTGTCCATGACAGCCCGTGTATTATGTCCTTATTAAGTAAGTAAAGTTCCTTCAAGGCCATGAGGCCCATAGAGCCGGAGCTTATACCGGTTTTGGTAGCATAAAGGGGAACAGATGATTTTTACTTCATCTCCTAGACAGGACGCTAGTCTGTCATAGATTTACTTCCCCAGCAGAATATGCTGGTACCCAATTTGCACGTGGGTGGGGAAAAATGGTATAGAGTGTCTTTCCCAAGGACACAACACGGTCACCTCCCAGATTCAAACCCTGGACTCTGGATTAGGAGTCCAACGCTCTAACCATTCGGATACTGTGCCACCATTATGTCCTTAGAAAAGACACTTTACATTGTCTCTCTCAACCCAGGTACAACGTGGGTATCATCACATCCTGCTGGTGAAGCTTGTGACACCTGTGTCAGACCTAGAGAATTTCCTTGTGTGTGGTCTATATCCTGATAAGGGTGAGGGGCAATGAAGATGATGATGACCCAGAGAATGATCTAGTATCATTCATTTGCTTCAAGCTATTGAAACTGCAATAAGCTTCAACAATTTGGGTCTCATGGGCCTTGAAGGAACTTAATGTTCTTTTCCACGCAGTAGTTCTTTTAAGCTCACCACATACATTTATTTATAATATACTTGTATATATATCTATACCTGTTCAGTTCCAAGTTTCACTGATGGAGCAGGCGCTGCCTCAGAGTGACTAAAGTCACCAAAACCATCAGCTTCCGCAGCCTCCGAGGTGGAGGCAGTGCCAAAGTCTGCCCATCCAGCACCGTCTTCCTTGTCACCTCCGTGCTCATTGCTGCCAAAATCACCAAAATTGTCGTCTCCCCCACTCGAAGAAAAAGCATTTTCTTTATTTTTTTCCTCCCCATTATTTGAATCCCATTGGTCAGCTTGACCGAAATCCCCAAACTCATCATCATCCTCTTCACCTTCATCACTGAAAGGTGGAGGATTGTGTCGGTTAAAATCAAAGTCATCCTCGCCTTCACCCGTTACCTCAGGCTCACAGATACTTGTTCTGAACCTTATCGGAGCCACTTCCTCGCTTGGGTCACTTTCTTTCCGCTCTCGGTTGTCGAGGAAACTCCCAAACTCTTCGTCTTCCCCTTCATGTCCTGCTCTGGCACCGCTGTCCACAGGAACCTCCCCATCATCGTCTACTTTGGCAGTCGTGTCTGTGGCGCTTTTGGCAGTTATGTCTGTGGCAGAACTATCCGTTGACTGATGTATATGTTCTGACAGGTTGCTGTCTGAACTATCACTGTGCTCTAAAGTGTCATCACAAGCTGCCTTCTCCTCCGTCCTTTCTCCCGCAGGAGGAGACTCAGATCTGACAGCTGCATTCAGATCTTTCTTTGGAATATCATCCCTGACTTCACAATGTTCGCTAGTATCCCCTTCACCATGTGTCAGCTCAGAGGGAGCAGAAGAATTAGTTTGAGGCTCTTCCATACCACCAGAGTCAAAGTCACCCCAACCATCATCTTCTTCATCACTGTACGCATTGCTGTCACATGTTGTTTGGCTTACTATGATAGCAGAGTCTTCACATCTTACAGTGTCTGCCACACTTTCACTGCCTGCACTCTTTTCACCCTCATCACATACAGCATCAGAACTCTTTTCACCGGAAGGAATATCTGGCCCTTTTTCTTGTTCTTCAACATTCGATGCCGAGTTACTTAATGGAGAAACCTTAGAGCTTAGTCCAGAACTTGAATCATCAGAGTGGTTGAGATCATGTTCCTCCGTTTCTGAATCATTCTTTTTATCAATTGATTTATTTTCATCGGTCTCATTTTTCGTTGAAATAAAATTGTCATCGTCTTGATCACTTTCCTGGCGATCCATTTTTTGGGAATGTGTCACAGTTATGGCGGATTGCCCGGGAGAGCTTTCTCTCTCGGCGTCAGTGTCTGAAAATGCAGAAACATCTTGCTGTGTGATAACACTACAACTATTGCTTTCATTATTGAATGCTGAATCAAAATTCCCCCAGTCGTCATTATCATCTTTATTTCCTTCTGAATCATCTAAAGGTTGGGAAGATTTCATTTCATCACTAGAAGCTTGCACATCAAAACCACTTTCTTCTTTCTCTTTATGTTCAGCGTTTGAGGTCTGTTGAAGGACCTTTGATTCACTGTCTCCTGACGAAGAAGGTGAAGTGACATCTACAGCTGAGTCCAGGCTTTCTTTACTGGCACTATTTTCTTCTGTGTTGTGGCAATGATTGAGAGATGAGATCTTCGGACACAGGTCTGAGGAATCAGCAGGGAGAGGCCCCGGCGAAAGGTCTGAGCTGAACACACCCGAGTCAGTGGTAGAAGCATTGCTGTACACAGATTCATTCACAGTTGTGTTTCTCCCTGGTGGATCACTCTCCTCACCTTGACCTTCATGGTCTAACTCTTCTATAGAAGAGCTCCTGATTGCTATAGATTCAGGCTTCGACAGGGTTTCACCATCCCTGGATGCAAGACTGCTTGTCTCTGTTCCTGTCGGAGGAAATCCTTGAAAATTACTCTCAAAATCAGCAAAATTTTCAGCATCAACAGAATCATTCTGGCCGTGGCCTGAAAGAATTGGCTCAATATTTCCCTTACTCGTCTCTTCAGGCTCCTGAAAACTACTCTCGTTTTTAATATCATCTACTGTGTCATCTTCAATTGTAGGCAATGATATTTGTGAAGTCGACCATTGTACATCGAAACTGGAATCACTAGAAACGGTTGAACCAGCAGTTGGTGCACTCGCAAAGTTGCCAAAGTCGTCATCATCATCATCATCCCAACCAAATCCTGATTCCTCCATGGGTGGCGGGGATGACGACACAATGGGGATGATATTTGACATGGTGCTTTCCTACTGCCAGGTCTCTGTTGGATGAAAAAAAGTACAATTGTATATGCATCTTTTCTACAGAGTAGCAATAACATAAAAGCAAAAGGTGTAACACAGGATAAATATGTCAAGGGTAAATTATTTAATGCCTTCCTTTAAGACTACTGTGATTTTTTAGAACACTCTGAAAAATATTTATCTAATCTGTCATACTTATAATTAATTACCCACCTTACAGAAATGACCATGGGACAGTTTTAAAAATCAATAATTTTTCTTACAGCAATTAAAGAAACTATAACCTGTTTCAAATTTAAAGCGTGTCAAAATGGTGTTAGACGAAAGCAATCAGATAATTTTTGTAACTAAAACAAGATTTTCCTTTTGCACTCTCAAAGCTGGTTCAGGGAGGATTTGAATTTAATATCACAAATTTAAAAAAAATCAATTACACAACACATTCAAATATTTACAAACCAGGTCATTGCCAGTTTTGTTGAAAAAAAAAAGTACCTTTAAAAACAAAAAGAAATTTCAGTTTCACAATATATTTTAAATCTCTTTGAAATTCTGTAGGCCTAGAATCTAGATCTAGATCTATATTAATAATTGTAAAAATGTATTTTATGACAATGCTGACAAAGACAGTAACATAATGCTCACTCAACAAATAACACACTACAATTTTTGTGTATTGTTTTTTTCTTTTTGAAGAGGAAAGCAAGAGAATAATACGATAAAGTAACGGGAGATGGCCAGAAAGAGAGAAAGAGGAGAAAGGAGAAAGATAGAGAAAATGAAATGAGAGAGAAAGAGAGATAAGAATACGTGTTCAAAAGAATGGCTAGACCTTCTAATTACTAATTGTTAATTAGTCATTTTAAGGAAGTTTGCGTCTACTTTGGCAAAAAAGTATTCGATCAGGTGCCTTCCTGGCCAGGTTTTCCACTTTGTTCGCTATGTAAACAACCGGAAATGCAATTGTACAGGAACACCTTATTAATTTGGGTTTCATTGGAACTTTTGCAAACACACCATTGTAAACCATAGGTTCTGGCACAGTACATTTATCAGATCAAATAATAATAAAGCTGAGGTCAGTTCTTCTAGTTGATCTCAGTTGCTATCGATATCAGGTGTTTCTATTTTTGTAATCAAGTGCTGTGGTCAGTTTGATGCATCGATTGATAAAGTAACAGGAGAATGGAGTGCAACATATGTACTTACGACTTTCCCTATTAAGTGCTATCTTGTGTCATATTGGCTCTAAAATGTTACCACTTGTCATTTGGAGGCGATGGCGACCCTAAAAAATTCATGTTTGTAAGATCACTGGTGACAGCTTCCTGTTTACCTTCTTCACTTCTAGCCCAGAAGAAGCCAACACCCCCAAAAGGAAAAGTAACTCTTAGCCTAGGCTACCTCGATTGCCTGAAGAGAAGTTTAGATTTGGTCGTTAGCTTTTTCACGGACAATAAAGAGTTCCAAAACATGTGTCCTAACTTTTGCTTTCTTCATGCTTGGTTCTTCCCTAAAATATAACAAGAATGGCAACTTGGAGTGTTCTTACATGTATTCTGAAAAGACTGAAAACAAGTCAGCATGTTTGGGAAACCGCGATATGTAGTAGAATGGTTCGAGGAAATTTAGTGAATTCTTTGGCCAGTTCTCCCCACAACCGGCACCACCACCACCATTGCCACAGCAGTGGGGTCGTTTTGCGTCATGATCATTCAGATGCGGCAATATGCAGTATAGGAAGTATATTTTACTTTCATTCAAGATTAATTCACACAAGTTACAGGCTGTGTGGTAAAAAGATGCCTAAAGGAGTTGCAAAGAAAAGGGTAAATAAATAATGTGGTGTTTCTTTTTCTGCTTGCAAATTTATTTGACATTGAATTTCGTAACACGGTTTTGGTTGATTGAGGGCAGATAAAGTCCAGATAGATCTAGATCTAGATCTAGCTAGATTAGTCAGATAGATGGAAAAACTTCAGGACTTCCATCGATGATAGATCTAGTTGTTAATGAGACTAAGATTTTGAGGATGACAGTGATATTTCTAATGAATCGTGTCCCACCAGAGAAAGACATGAATGTCGAGTGAATGCAAAAAGTAGATAAAAATTGTTGACACGTTGGTTTGTCCCTGTTGTCTTCAGTCTTCAGGACAGCTCTTTTTTCTTGTGATTTCCAATTTAAATGTTGAGTGTTATATTCTATATTCCATGAAGTTGAACCCTCAAACTCGAAAACCAAACATTACTTTTATGAAGAAATGGGGCCTATATTCAACATATATATGTAATCAAAGTTTCTGATCTCATCTCTGCACTTCATCGTGGCTCTCTGGACAAAGGTGTGATTCCCCATTCCCTGCCTTCTGCCTCCCCTTTGCTTCCTTTCTCATGTCCTAGGCTGTGACAGCTTACCACTGTCCTCTGGCGTTAGGTTTCTCCATATCTCTGCTCTCCTCTTCCTTTATTAGGCTTACACCTCTGCGGCACCATTCAATGCACAGGACATTTGTCATTTGAAAAGAATTATCAGTTAGTATTTATGTTACCATTCATAGGTTCTGTAAGTAACAAGAAGATCGATACAATAATGACTATTTAATCCAAATAAAAGGAAATACGGAATAATCGAAATTTACAAAATATTTTTTTTAAAGTGGGTAGCCATTTTGCCTTGATTGTAATTGTCGGAAAATTGACTAACAAAGCTCAGAAGTGTGAGCTTCATCAGCAGGAATCTGTTTCAAGCATCTTTAAAAATAAAATGTTCATTTGAAAATGATAGGCTAATGTAGCTTATTTTGAGTGACTGACACTTTTGTGAAACACTTGTTGCTGGGCTCTGATGGTGATGGTTTTTTTAAACGTGTTTTCCTTTCCTCATAGACTGGGAAAAAAGTAACTGTGCATTTTCATGACTTGATATATCTTTCACTGGATGCGTGTCTCAAAAAAACAAAACAATCAAAAATGAGTGTTCTATTATGCAAGTACACAGACATAATAAAAATATAAACAAAACGTTGTTTTTAGTTTACAAAGTTTATTGGCCCTTGAAATGTGTTTAACAAATGAAACAAAATAATGCATTTTTAAAGTTTTTCAGGTTTTTTTTTAGTAATTTGATTCTCCGTGGACGGTATTAAATACAAATTATAACTGTTTGCGTGTCTCAATTGAATCAAAACACATTTTTTTTTTCTTTTCTAAATTCTAAAGCATATAAATAGAAGAAGAATTATAAAACAATTGAAATAATAAACTTTCTTGGTTGTTTTATGTCATGTTTTTTCACATGTGTATTCCATACTATAGATACATATTTAAAATAATTAACTTCTGTTATTCTAGGCACCTCTAGGCAACAAAAAAAGTACGATTAAATTAGAACGTGTTCCAGTCTTCAATGGTATGACAATTGTTGAGCTTGCTGCAGCCATGAAGAAACGGAAAGGTATGACATTTTTGGTAATTTACTTGCTGCTTTGTTGTTCAAACACATAGTGTAGTCTTCTGATGATACTTTGAGAAAGAATTGAATTTTATTGTTTTGTATTCTTTGTATTTTCTATTACTATTACCTTTCATTGATGGTTAAAAACAATGTTAAAGTCACTTTCACACTTCTCAAATTAATGATTATCTCTGTGTGTTTGATAAAGACTCTTTTTTACCATCTTGTCACTGACAGTGAAGCATGCCATTCATATTTTACTTCTGCTGTAGTGTTACTTGATAAATCAGTCAGAAAAATACTTTGTACAGTTTTGTTGAAAAAAATTATATTGCACGTTATACATTGATGAATATATATATATGAGTTTGTTTTTTTTTATTTTAAAAAAATGTATTGCAGGTCATTTATTATACACCATATACTGTGTGCATGCATTATTTTTTTCCACCACTCTGATATTTCTTGCAGATCATGTCTATGAAGTACTGATGTTCATCCCGAATACAGACGAATACGACCATGACAGTGCAGGTATATATCATCTTCTGCATCACATAGAGGCGAACAGCTACATACCCCTGTACCACATACAGGCGAACACCTAAACTCTCTGTACCACATACTGGCGAACACCTAAACTCTCTGTACAACATACAGGCGAACACCTAAACTCTCTGTACCACATACAGGCGAACACCTAAACTCTCTGTTCCACATACAGGCGAACACCTAAACTCTCTGTACCACATACAGGCGAACAGGCCAATTTTGAGGAATTGAGTTAACAACACATTTAAGATGTATTTCACGTCAGCTTTCTTCAGTGTGAACGATTTTGAATAATACTGCTGAAAAAATTAAACCAATTGCTTATACGTATAAGTAGTTAAAGTTGGTTGAAAACTTTAAATGCTGATTTCTCAAAATTTCCTATTGGCTGCTTCGTCTGTATGTGGTACAGAGAGTTTAGGTGTTCACCTGTATGTGGTGCAAATGTTTTAGATGTTCACCTGTATGTGGTACAGAGATTTTAAGTGTTTGCCTGTATGTAGTACAGGGGTAAGTAGTTGTTCGCCTGTATGTGATGCAGACGACGATATGTGGGCTTTGTTACAAGATAAGTTGAGATGAGAACTTTTTTATTCTTATTGTATTTTAATCATCTCTAATGGAAATAGTAACTTCCATTCCTACATTCTGTGTATTTGTAAAGGCTTCTGTGATACTTCTACAAATATTGAGCCAGTTTTTTTCTGTTTAAAGAAACGACAGGATGTCCCCAATAAGATGTCCAAACTTCAGTTACTCTTCATGCCCTTATGACAAGTTCTCAAAGAGTTTCATGCTGCTGCCAATGGTTATTGGGCTGTTGAGTGACTTGAAAGAGGCCTCTACCTTTCAAAGTAATAATCATGGAAAGGTTCTCTTGACCACCAAGTGAATATTAGCTTAGATACTTCTATTGACTAACAAGTGGTTTATAAACCTTCTAATTGTTTTGGTCAGCTGGCTTGCGAAATAACTCTTTTTACTCTTTGTCATCAGCCTTGGATTTGAAACTCATTGCAAACATAGTGAAGAAGTCAGGAATGGTGCCAGAAATTGTCAGCAAGAAAGTCAAGGAAGAAGAAAAAGATGAAGATGTAGTGAGGCAGTAAGTATTTCAAACTGTGCAGTTGAATTATGTCACCCTATAAACCTGCGCATGTCCTGTTAATACTTCAAGATAATTCTCCATTGATTTAATAGGTTTAGAGCATTTTTCTCCATTTCAACTTAATATTTAATAGCTACTGGTACTGCTCTTGTCAGTGTCCTCTTTGTCTTTGATCTTGTCAGTATCTGTGTCTTAAACGGATACCTGTTGTATAGAGGGGGAATTTTCAGAAGAAGACTATTTCTAGGGATACATGTGCTTTGTGCTGCTCGTGACAAAAGTAAAAAGTAAAGTTCCTTTAAGGACATGAGGCCCGTAGAACCGGAGCTTGTCCCGGTTTTGGTAGCATGAAGAAGAACAGGTGATTTTTACATCATCTCCTAGACAGGATGCTAGCCTGTCGTAGGCTTACTTCCCTAACAGAATATGCCAGTACCCAATTTGCATCTGGGTGGGGAGGAGGAAAAATGGTGTAAAGTGTCTTTCCCAAGGACACAACATGGTCACCTCCCAGATTCGAATCTTGGATTAAGAGTCTAACGCTCTAGTCTAACCATTCTGCCAACAATACAATACAATGATCTTTTCCTATATGTGCACTTTCTCAGGCCCCCACCAGATCCAGCCAAACTAGTCAGCCGTCCTCCTGTAGTCACCATCATGGGCCATGTGGACCATGGAAAGACAACTCTGCTGGACCAACTGAGAAACTCGAGCATCGTTGATGGGGAATTTGGAGGCATCACTCAACACATTGGAGCATTTTTAGGTGAATACTTGACAACGTTCACTTCAGTTGCCGCTGACTTTGTGAAATGTTTGGACTTTCTCTAAATGAGGTTCTGTCAACTATTTTGGTAACATATTCTTTGATGCATTGACAGCAATCTGTTATATGTCAATCAGCAGGGTTGGAGTGAAGCAGAGAAAAAAAAACCCTCAAGTTTATGACTTATTTACTTACTGCCCTTTATGTCAGCTGGCAGAAAGTTTGTGAGTAGAATAAATTCTTATGTCCCACTTTCCATAACCTTATTCCCCATTTCAGATGCCACATAAACAAACAGGAATTCCAAACTTGCATCGACTATTGGACATGTGTGTTGTATCTAGCATTTTCATCGACTAATCTTTGGCTTTCTCCTCTGTGTTCTTGTATTCCTCTGTATGGTTCCCCTTGCTGAAGTTGAGTGCTGACTGACTGAAGTAGGTTATTTAGCGTCAGTTTTCCAGTCCTGTGTGCTAGCAGGTCTGATATCGCCGACAGAGTTCAGAGTGCAGCGGGTGATGCACACATTTAAATGATTAAGAGCTGAACATTTTTAAATTTTGACAAAGCACTGTTTTATATGTTTCAGAGGTGTCACTTTTCCGGCAATTACCGGAATTCCGGTTTTGGCGAATCTGCCCACAATGTTCCAACATCGGAAGATTTTGTTTTGTTTGTTTTTATAAATGATGTATCATGATCCACTAGCTTGACATTTACTTTATCGTCTCGTCACCACGCAAAAAAGTTCAGGCAGAATGATTAGACTCTGGTGACACCCCTGATGTTTTTGTTTCATCCAGTGAAGCTCCAGACTGGGGAGTCGATTTGTTTCCTGGACACGCCAGGCCACGCTGCCTTCAGCGCCATGAGGTCACGCGGTGCGAAGCTCACTGACATCATCGTGTTGGTGGTGGCTGCTGACGACGGAGTGATGCAGCAAACGTTGGAGTCCATCCAGCATGCAAAGGAAGCTAACGGTACAAGTTAATAAACAGAAATGTTAGCTAGTTATTCATTACAGGAACAGCTTGGATTGCATTGGCAAGAATACGTAATTCTTTGTCCAATGTTTATCGAATGTCTCAAGGATGAATTGAAGACGTGGAAGACTAAAAAAAAAAAAAACAACTTTCGTATTGTTTCAGATCTGGAAAATAGCTCCTGGTCAAACTTTTTGTATTCTTGTCTGAAGGTTCTTCTTTCTTTTTCTTTCCTTCCTCTGAATATCTTTCTCTTTCTTTCTCTGTCTGTCTGTTTCTTTCTTTCTCTCTCTGTCTGTCTGTTTCTTTCTTTCTCTCTCTTTCTCTCTCTCTCTCTCTCTCTCTCTCTCTCTCTCTCTCTCTCTCTCTCTCCC
>JBDFRD010164554.1:0-12232 GCA_039654405.1 Bullina lineata | reverse complement strand
GGGTGGCAAACACCCACCTGGTAGAAATCAGTATAGATTTTTCTTAAATTCATTTTCTTACGACCAATGAAGAAAATGAACATTTCTAGTGTGTCAAACTATTCATTAAAATGAACTTGAAGATTACATGGAGGCTTATGTACTATAGTCCAGTCATTTCATAGTTATGTTCATGCTAAGTCTGGATGTGGGTGTAGTACACCCAGCCGGTACGGTAAGGGTTAAGTAAAACTAGTCGAAAGCGATAGAAATATGTTTGCAACAAAAAGATCACGTTTCATCCTTTGTAAGCCAGCAGATGTGGCATGAAACGTTACATCGGAGGAACCACTGTTGGGAACAAGGAATGCATACTTGTTTAAAGCGTCACTTGTGTGGAATTGAAATACACAACTTATTTCACCATGCTCTTCGAGGGCCTTTACTTATATACAATACGTGATACATGCCTCTTGAGGAACATTTCCTATTACAACATTGTCGTTAATTGGCAATTGCCCCACAGGATGAAGGTTACATTGGGGATGACAGATCTGGTACATGTACTACTTCCATACAGAGAATGCGTTCTGAGTCAATTCAGCCAGGCCTATAATAAGTGTATACAAATAGCCTAAGAAGTTAGATCTAATCCTCCGAGCGTACGAATAGTCTATGCCATCTAATAATGCACATATGTCATTCTTCTATATCCCTTTGTAACTCAATGTAAGAAATAACAATTAGAACAAATTGGTAACCTGTCGCACAAAAACAAAACGCCACTGCAGCACCCCAATAATACTCCTCCACAAGAAAAGAAACAAGTGGAAAAATAATACTGTGCCTTTGCATCCAATCCTTCAAGAGATGACAAATAGTACCATTGTGCTTCCGCAAAGATGTAGTAGTTAAAAGATCAGGTCGTTCAGCCCCACAATTATGTGCATATTTCCGTAATACATCTGACGTTCCCAAAGTACCTACTGACAAAGCAAAGACGAATTTGTTTTCGCAAGGGATACTACTCACTTCTCTGAAGTCTACTTGAAGTTCTATGCTTTCTTTATGGCTTTATGTGAGAAGTACAGGCACACGACGACCTCTTTTACCGCGGATTTCCATTCGGTGGAGTCGTTCAGCCAGGTTTCTCTCAAATGGAGTCAGAGATTGTAGCACTTCTTCCTGATTACCTTTCCCAGACATAATACCATCCTAGTACTGTTGTAATTCCATCCTCTGCATTCCTCCTCCTCTCCGTCTATTAAAGAGTGATATTTGTTGTTGTTTTTGTTTCGCCTAGAGGACAGTAATTGTCGATACATCTCGATTTTGTTTTGTTTTGTGGCGTTCTTACCATTAGAAACGTCCCAACTCACTGTTACTTTTTTTGACTTGCTTCGAGAGATCGCGACGTTTTTAATCCAATACAAAGCAAAGTAAAAACACCAGCGAAAAAAGGAGCGACACGTAGATCTATGTGTTTTGTTTTCGTGAAACAAACACGACAAAAACGCTTACTGTTACCCAAAAGCAGTTAAAAACACATGTGTTGTTGTTGTTTTTAATGTTGTGGGGAACTGACTTTGAACATGTCAGAAAGTACATTACATCATGTAGGCCTACATCGATTATTCGAACAAGTCAGTGCAGAGGCTCGTTCTCAGGTAGACAACAGCAAATGCGATAGACTGGATCATTTGAACATTTCGTAGCGGTGTCTTTCAATAGGAGCAATAAATACCATGAAATCGATCGTTTTTGTTTGAAAGCATCTTAGTGACAGAAACATATACTCCTGTGTAATATCTGTTAATGACTTCGTTTCAATGAAGAAATACAACATCGCTTCGTCGTTGCTTGGGAAATTAAAGACAAAAAATTTGCAAGCGCACTTGTAATTACAAAGAGTTGATTGCGCAGCACAGCCTAGAATAGACCGCTGGATTTATCCTAGACGCGTTTGGTGTGAAATGGTGCTCTCACTGCAGAGTGCACAAAATGAAACCCGATATTAGGCCTTAAAAATAAAAAGAACGTGTAAAATTATTTTGCTTTATTTCACAATTTTAAGTATGCCCACTCCCGAGAGCGCATGTATGTCTATGAACATATCCATGATTTATTCAGAATTATTGGTTTAGTTGTTAAAGTAGAGAACTCGAGCGTCACACGTCGGAAAGTTACTCTTATTATAGTATACTAGTTGAGTACTTGGTTTCGCCCGGAATGTCTGTCTGTGTTCCAAAATTAAGCATATTTCCCCCCACCATCTCGGGCGTGAAAGAGTTGAGAAAAAGATACAATAAATACAGTTATATTTACAACAATGAATATGAAACTGAAACAACAAAGAAGCAGAAGGTCATTTCGTTTACCTCGTGAATCCGCCAAAAACCGAGTTGGGTCCAAAACTTTGAAAGGCCTAGACATAGATCTAAATCTAGAATCTACAACAATAAAACAATCCGCCTAGATTATAGAATCAACAACAACAACAACAACAACAACAACAACAACATCCACACAAAAATCCGTCTAGAATTTACAACAACAACAACAGCAAAATCCGTCACACGCCAAGAATAATCAGAAAATCTCTCCACGCTTCAAACCGCGTCTCCGGAAAGGCAAGAGTAAGGAAATTTGTAACACTCGGAGATGCTACCAGCACCTAAAACGCTACAATTTCTGGGTTCCTCTCTAAAACGGATCCGATATGACGTCATGTCTTTTCTTGCCTTTTTTTCCTTTAGGAAGTCTAGTGCGTCTAAGCCTAACCCAGTACATGTGTCGAGAACTTGACTTTGATCTTGCAAAGCCATCTTCACACCGAATGAATGTTTCACTTGCGTTCAATTATGTTCTTTTTGGAGCCATCGGAGGAATGTCCCTTTGCAAAGTAGTTGCTGTTGTGGTGTCTTTTTAAAAATTATGTTGCCTGCATGCTTTGTGCATTGGACAAGTTTGCAAAGTAACTGCATGTAAACTTTTATAAAGGCAAACAAAAAACAAAAAACGTGGCGTCAAATCGGGGGCGCTTTAGGCGTAGAGGAAAACCCAGAAATCGTAGTGTTTAAAGGTGTTATAAATTTACACGTGTCTCCGGAAAGGCAAGAGTAAGCAAATTTACGTGACGTCATACGCAAGTTCCCGGTTCAAAACTTTGTTTCGTTTCCGACCATGTCGATAGCAAACGCGGTAGAAGGATCGGAACATTTGTCAAACTTCTTTTTTTAATTCAGCGTTTCAAAGCAGCAAAAATCGAAGACCGTCATGATGACCGTTCTATCTTTTTGTACCGTCATGCCAAATTTGAAATGCGTAGCCTCTGCGGTTTGTCCGGAAAGGTGACGCAAGCAAAAAAAGTTGCCAAATATACAATAGATGTGCGTACGAAGTTTCATGAAGCCACTCGTTCACGAATTAATGCTCATAATTTTCCCCAAAACTAATCATGTGCCCATAACAAAATGATCACGAAATAGCTGCTAAAAAACAATGTGAATACACATCCAATCATTACAAATGTCAGCGAAAGAAAAGAAAGAATCGTATTGATCAGCAAATTCTTAACATTTCTGGACAATTTCTTTTGTTATGCACGTCAACCATGCGTCCTCAAAGTCCAGTTGCTTTTCAGGGCACTTTCCACGTAAACATAGTGAACTAATAAAACAACGACAAGAACCAGACAAAAACAAACTAAGTGAAATAGTTTAGACGGTATCAACCGACAGTGGATCTAAGTTAAAAGGAAATGCTGATTTTTTTCTATTACCTGCGTGGGCTGATTATGTTGCATTTAATGACAGGAGATAATTGTGCGTGGATGATGGACGGAAAGAAGCGCGCCTTGCAGGTGGACATTCTTTCTCTTTCTTTATTCATTTATTCATTTACATTGGGGGAGGGGAAAAGGGGGGGGGGATGTTCAGGTTGGAGGACACGCAGGCCCATATTATAAGTCGTTTTGACTTTTCAGAACCTGATGGAGATAAAAACATAATTCCGGGGAAGGAAGCTCAAGTAAAGAGTATAAAGTTGGTTTTGTGGAAAAAAATGGGAATAGAGATTTTGAAGGTGACTTTGAAGGAAAGATAATCTATGCAGGTACAAATTACAAAGGTGATTGTGGGCTAGTACGTGTAAGTATAGGATATTACGTTGATTTGTTTACTGGGGACTGGGTGGAGGCAAAAGGGGGAAGGCTTGGTGTGGGAATGGGACTGTTAGGGGATAGGATGGAGAATAGAAATCCTCAACAAACTTTTCGACCTATTTATGTTAGGGCAGCAACAAAGAATCTCCATCTCTTTCTGTCACGGGGAATCTTTGATATACTCCATCTAGTGCAGTCTATTTCCACTGTTCTCTTCCACTTTGTCTTGGCCCTTTCTCTTTTTTGTCTTCCCTCTGGGGTCCCGGAGAAGGCTGTTTCCCAACACAACACATGCCTTTTCCATCTCTATCTCTCCTAGCGGTTATTGTGGTCATGCCCTCTTGTTTGCTTTGTAGCGGCAGCTGCTGATTTGAAATGTGTTGTTGGGCAAAATCATGTGGATAATCTTTCGAAGATTGGCATGAAAGGAGAACAACTTGTTTTAGTGATATTATTCCGTGACGCCGGTACATTCCGATCCATACATGAGTGGATAACGCTTCTTCACATTATGCTCACCATCATTTTTATAAATTTGTTCTCGCTTTACAGATATGTCCCTATAGAGAAACGTGTATGTAAATACATTCTTCTGAATCTTTACTTTGAAGAAAACAAAACCCATTAAGCTAACATGTTATTAACTGATGTCGTTGTTTATACTTTTTATTGCTTTTATTGTTTTTGTTTTGATTCTTCACGTTTCAGCTTTCATTGACACAAGAACATTCATTTGTCTGTCGTCTAATTATTCTAAGTAAAGCATAGAATAACATTCTTGTTCACTACATACACCGCTTACTTGTGTATTCAATGTGCTCAGCTTTACAGAAATGACAAGAACTGAAACTAACAGCAGCACTGCAAGCAGACTGCATCAGGCAGTCAACGATTATACATTTAGTTAAAAAAGCAATAAAGTGAATAAACACCTCTGCTTCTGTTTTCCTCTAAGAGCAGGTTCGCCTCTCAAAAGCTGCCGGGAAACGTAAACGAAAGAGAACTGTCTAACGGGTTTGAATATACATCATGAATGTAATGCTAGTTAATCTTGTCCTCTCCCGTTTAACTTTTTTTTTCGTTCAAAGGCAGACGACACTCTTCCCTCAGGAGCTATAAGTGATGCCGCATTGAAACTTAAATGCGTTGCCGACTCTCTGCAAAGCTCAGCTCAGAGCCTTGTTCTTAATGAACAATTTGAAAGTAAGTGTCTGTGCTGATATTCTTCGCACTAATGGTTTATACCCTTTACGAAGATTTATGAACGCAGGATCTCCCAAATTCTCTTTGTAATGACTAGAATCTAGTAGACATTGTTCTTTTCACTTTCTCTCCTCTTTTTTTTTTTTTGCTGCCACCGAAAAAAATCAACTATTAATTTCTGTACTAAGGATTAAAATTAGGATGAAGAAACATAATTCACTCACATGAAATTTAGGTTTATAGTGTTTTGACATTGATCAATATTAGTCATCATAGGTAAGCGTGAATGTTTTGAAAAGACTATACAAATAATACCAAATATAATGGTCTTAATGAAACCACATGTTTTTCACTTATATTACAGGGCATAGATTATACGTCTAACTTAGGCCGCAACTTCTCCAAGGATTATTTATACACAATAGATAAGTCTTAATTACGCTATTGCTTCTTCACATAACACAAACATTACACCCGAAACATTGCAAAAAAAAGGCAGGCGAGTAAACTCGGCTGATAAAAACCCACAACTTCAAACAGTAGGTTGCTTCTTCCAAAACAAATACGTAGCTGGGTGCCCCATGTCCTAAGAGATAGTATCATCAGAGAGCCGTTAGTTGTGAGTGGTAAATACACATAAAGGAGCTATGTCAAAGAATGCATAGACAAACCAACGCTCGACATGTCTGTCTTTAGGGGTTGAAAAAACAGGCAAGTACTAGATCTACCCAAGCAGCATCAAAATCACATTACCGTGCAATCCACTGCAGAGGATGTATCGCCATCGACAGGCTGCTTCCCGTGGGTTTGTCTTTGTATTCTTTGGGATAGCGCATTTCATTTGTATTTACCACTTTGTATTCTTTAGCTTCCCTGCAGCCTATATCCACTTTTTTTGTATCATGTTAAGGAAAAACCCGCTGGCGTAGTTGAGTATTGTATAACTCGGATGCTTTCATGTTTTTTTCTCTCCTGCACAGCCGAACCTGCCATCCCAACAGTAACTATCGTCAAAGGCACTTTGACAATAGAAAAAGATAAGGAATTGAAATTGTCGTGTGACAATTCAGTTTTGCTTCCTTCGAATGCAGCATATCAATGGACGGTGAGCATAATTATATTATCATTGCGTCTTCTTCGTATCGTTTTTCGTTCTTCTTCATCTTCCTTTCTCTTTTTTCTTCTCTGCTCGGTCAAATGCTCATGCCTCTCAACTCCGATAACCTTATCTTGAATAACTTTCCTTCTTCCATTCGTTTACTTTTTCAGCCGTTTAGTCTACATTCACCAAATACGTTCATTTCAAAACATGGGAAAAAGACACCCCCAGTAAGGCATGTGATCAAATACACTAAAAGTAAAAAAAAAATTAAAGTATAAATCAATGATAAAAGAAAAACGACTGCTGCTGAAAACTGGCTCCAGGTAGCACTGAGATTGACAGTGCTGGTATTTCCATTTTGGCATCTTTTAACCCGGGCGATGTATAGTCTGGCCTTAACTTCTGTCTGCGATAATGGAACGTCGGACTTATGCCTGAATGCAATTGAAATTCCATTACACTGCGGCACATAATAATTATCTAAAAATGAAGTTGAAAGAAAAATGCGCCAGTGTGTGTGTGTGTGTGTGTGTGTGTGTGTTTCTAAATCAAAATGTTGTATAATAGCACAGATTAATAGAAGACGTATGCCTTTTAAGCACAAAGGCTGACACTGAGAAGAACACGGCACAAGTCTCGCGTGAATAACTTATGCCAGTTTGGTCCATTAGTAATTTGGCATAGTGAGACTTGTGCCAATTTTGCATAGTCTCTTTTGGGGGGAATAAAACACACAATGGTCCTATTTTGCGCCTGCCTGGAGCCTCCGTACGAAGAAATTGCCCATTGTGCGCGTTTTGAATTGGACCGACCACACGTTGACAAAGAAATCTTATTCAAAACCAGTCTAGATCTAGGTCTAGACTAAAACTTAGATTTAGTTTTATTTTAGACATGTCAGAGATGTTGTCTGTAGCTGAGGCTATGCGAATGGTTTTGGCTGACAGCGACCATGTTGGCGAAGATCCACACGCAGCTTTCATGCTTTCATGGATGAGTGAAACTAGTGAAATAAGAATTATTTTTATTGAAAGCAGTCCTTGCTAAATCTAGATATCTATGTATTTAAATATTTTACGTAATAAATTGAATTTCACGAATACTGGCTGTTAGATGACAACAAGTTGTAGCTTTGCTACGCACTTTAAATTAACAATGATTACTTGCTCGACTCATGAACTATCGTTGGACACTAGAACCGCCAACATTGCTCAATCCCCTTCCAACGGTGGCTCTTTGCTAGAGGCTGACACTGATGTCAACACAGTGGATTTTGATGATCAAACCAGTGAGTACAAAGCTTTTCGCTACATTCATATAGTTTGAAAATTGATATATGTTGGGATTTTTACACAGTATATACTGCCTTCTGGATTACAATTAGATTACAATATCTTCACATGACACAAGTACTAAGACGGTGTTGTTGTAGCAACAGTTAAGCCCTACTCAAAATTCTTTTATTATTATTATTATTATTATTATTATTATTATTATTATTATTATTATTATTATTATTATTATTATAATTAATTTACATTAAACAAAGTTCATTAACACTCTCCAGTTTTTGTGGCTGGAAGTGTGGTTGACACAGGGCTGCAAGTACTATCCACTGGTATAGGCAAGAAAATGAATTCTGATTGTCCTATGAAGAAATGCCAACAAGAAATATTTTGCCTATATATTAGCTTGTCTTCAGCAAGATTTTATATGTACCTTGACGTGTGTCTTATAAACGTACTTGACAGTGTCTGTGTTTCCTCAGCTGAACCTTAAAAGAGACCTCTGAGAAGATGAACAAATGCAGCGCCAGAGGCATGGATACGGAATCTTCAAAGAACGCCCATTTGGAAGGAAAGCCATACACAAATTTGCAAGAAAAAGCAATGCCATCGACATCTCTTTGATCATCATGCAATCGTCACCCCGGAATAACCATAATTCAGCTTGACGACCAAAGAGGTATTTTGCTACCTCTTTGAGGAGATACCAGGGGACGTGTCCAGCAGGATGTTTGCTCACCTTCACCACAGGCACTTCAGTGCTTACATTCAGAAGCAACTAAAATCAAGAAATTGATCCTCTGGCAAGATGGCTATTGATATCAAACCAAGTATGCAACTGTTTCTAAGTTTTCCTGCAACTGAGGAAGGAAAAACAAGTGCCAATAGAGAAATCATTTCTTGTGTCTGGACACACACAAATGGAATGTGGCAGCATGCACTGTGTGATCGAGATAAAGTTAAAAGTGGACCTCTTCATAGCTCACGATTTTCCCATCGTTATGCACGTGGCGTGGCAAGTCCCTCAACTGTATGAAGTGTGTGAAGTTCGACAGAAGGAGGTCATGGCACTAAGTGGAAACGTCGACAGCTCCATCAGACCAGGAAAACGTGCAGGAGGCCAACAAGTGATGGATGTTTGTGCATACAGGTATCACTTCGCAGCTGACTGTGAGCCAACCATCGAGTATACGCTGAACTGGACAGACTCCTGAACCCCCGCTGCCAGCCAGGCTGTCCATGCAACAGAAGGCATGGGAGCCATTGTTCCTCTAGAGATTGACGATTACAGCAAGCAAGTTTCAAAGTTTCCAGTCAATGAGACACGTAATACCAGAATATGCACATAATATTTTTGACAGTTTTCCTTATAATTTAAAAAAAATTGCACCATTGTTGTGTAGTTTAGAAAATTGATGAAATTGTTTCTTTATTCCTTTTGTTTATCATTTAGTTCTTTGATATTTTTTGTTCAGATGTAAGTTTGTTGCCTTTTTGTTACATTCTTTTGTGTGGTACAGTTTCATCATAAAGTTTAATCTTGCTTTACTGTATTGAAACATTGGCTTTGATTTGATTGTAAACAGGGCTGGTATATAGTGTTCTGTCTGTTCTTCTCAGATTAAGTGATTCAAAAGATTCCTTTGAAACATGAAATAATTTCTGTTGACCCAGATTTGGGATGCATTAACTTTTCTAATTCCTATCACTCACGTCAACCAAAAATAAAAGTGCAAGGAAGCGTGTTCTACTTTCATTCAATGTTCCTGGACAAATTAAGGATTGAGACGTGTCTCGCATAGGAGGAAGGGGAAACAAGAATTAATTCTTGATGTCACTTCATGTGTGGTGCCAACTCTAGTCCATTATGTATTGTGTGTTAATGACGCAAAAAATCACACATTTCTTGTTTAACTTCTTCCTATATGAGACAAGCCTAATGTCACTTGTTGCAACTAGATATAGGTCATCCAAGTGACGATGTTAATTCGACAGAGAATGCTATCATTTCAGAACATGAGGTGATATGCAATCGCACATCCACCCAGAATCAGTAAACTGGCGCAGGGTCTACCAATCACAGCACTAAATTCATCAGTAAACTGGCGCAGGGTCTACCAATCACAGCACTAAATTCATCAGTAAACTGGCGCAGGGTCTACTAATCACAGCACTAATTCATAATGGAGGTGCCAGCAACCTGTCAGTTTTTAAGCTTTATATTTGACGTCGCCATCATTTACGCGGCACGAATGATTTGAAAACTTAAGTATGTTACTGAATATACTGGAAAGTTTCAATATTCACGAAAACTCTTCTTAAAACATGTTAACAGCAGGAATCAATAGTAAAAACGCCATCGTAAGATCAAGACAGATGGCATAAGCAGGCTGAACTAGGAATTCCATTTTGGCATAAGTCTTCCATTATGGCTTAAGTATGTTTCATGATGATGCAAAATGGTATTTTAAACATAATTTCTTGTTTTTGTGTGTGTGTCAAGGAAATTACATATTATGGGGATAGGTACAATTTATGCACAGGATGAAAATAAGAATATAAAAACCCGATATAATAAGCGAGCAGATAAACAGTTTTCAATGATTTTCTCAAAAGTGCCAAAATTGACAAATGCCATTATCGCTGAGCAGTGACAAATCTGTTCACGACATATTTTCAAAAACGGACATAAGATTTTGTATTATAGAAATAAAACAATGAATGGTGATATTAATGATAATGATGAAAAAAATAAATTATAACTTTAATTTATAGATGTGGCAGTCGTAGAAAAACATTGTTATTTTTATTATATTCTTCTTCTTCTTATTATTACAATTAGTAGTTGTAGTAGTAGTGGTAGCGGTAGTGGTAGTGGTAGTGGTAGTAGTTGTGAGTGTAGTAGTACACATTATGTGGCAGTCATAGAAAAACATTGTTGTTATAATAATAATAATAATAATAATAATAATAATAATAATTATTATTATTATTATTATTATTATTATGATTATAATATATGGGTGTATGGGGCTCTGGATAGAGGTAGTACCTTTGTTGCTCGGCAGCTGCTCCTAACTAGTTAGGAGGACGGGCATCACTGGTCCTCATCCAACTCCTAAATCTCTCACGTGCTGACTCCAAGCGTCACACCCCGGCTCACAGCTTCAGCTAGTGGGCTAAACCACGTGAGGGAGTGGTGTTGACACTGCACCAATGGGCGAAGGATCTCCTAGAAGCAGATCACCGGCCAGGGCGGAAGGGTTCAGAAGAACTTCAACGGCTAAGTGCCCGTGGCCAGGGCGAGCCTCCGAGTTGGAGGGAAGTCGGCCGTGGTCAGGCCTGGAGAGGGATGGGCTCCACCAGGCGACACTGCCTAAGATTCGCTACATGATGAATACAACCAGAACAAAATTCATGCCGGCTCGGTCGTCGCCCGGAACACCAAGGACCGCCACAACGCTGAGGCATCAGGACGGAAGTGGAAAATATGCTACTGGTTCCACCAAAGATAATACCAAAGATAAGATCAGTACTAGGCGCAACAACATCGTCGTCGGAACATGGAATGTCAGGAAACTGAATACTCCTGGCAATCTTGAGGAACTTACCCATACTATGACCAGATACAACTGGAATGTGTTAGGGATGTGCGAGATGAGATGGAAAGGCATGGGAGAAACAACAACTCGCGAAGGCTACAAGCTTTACTTCAGTGGAAGAGAAGACAGACACGAAGAAGGTGTGGAATTCCTCGTGCACAAAAACGCAGCTAGCGCAGTGATGGGATGCATACCAGATGATGATGATGACGCATTGTAAAGATAAACGGTTTTCACATGAAGTTGAGAAACAAAATGTAGCGAGTACAATTTGTTGTTGTAATTTTAAACATGAATTTTAAAGAAATCAAATTTCCTCACAGCTTTCACCAAAGTTCCATGCATGTTTTACTTTCCCCCTTATTTCGTACTTTTTACCGTTAACGAAAAGAAACACGGCTTTCAGTCAACAGCGAGAGCACCATTTTGCACCAAACGCGTCGCTAGATGCAACGCAGCGGTCTTTGCAATCATAGCCTTAACTAGACCTATGCTGCACAACAAACTCTCTTTTCAATTTATTTGCGGGCTTAAATTTTTTTTAATTCGCCAAGCAGCGACGAAGAGATTCTGGTTTTTTTTCACTTAATGGGAAGTCTTTTTACATATCCCTGATATTACACAGCGGTACATCTTTCTGTTAATAAGACGCTTTCAAACAATCACTTTATTGTTCAAAGTGTGAAGATGCTGACTGCTCCTGTTGAAAGAAAACGCTAGGAAATGTTGAAATGATCAGTTTATCGCATTCAATTATCTACCTGTACTCACCAGTTCTGAGAACAGGCATCTGCCATTTGTTTTTAAGTTTGATTACAAATTATTTGCACTGACAACTTCTCATGGTAAGGGACGGAGGGAGGTAAGAGAGAGAGAGGGTACAGAGAGAGAAAGAGAG
>JBDFRD010164443.1:0-12233 GCA_039654405.1 Bullina lineata | reverse complement strand
CTATCTATCTATCTATCTATCTATCTATCTATCTATCTATCTATCTATCTATCTATCTATCTATCTATCTACCTATCGATCTATCGATCTATCGATCTATCTATAATATCTGCACATAACAGCCTGTTTACAGCACACCTTATCACCAATACAAGGTGTCCACAGATTTATTACTATCGCCCGAAGATTGACATATTTCAATTTCCTGTCCGTCAGTCCGACTGCCCAATACACCTGTTCTGCTTATTGCTCTGCCTTTCTCGCCTTTGTGTTGAATCCATTCTCCTGAACGATGACAACAGTTTACATTATCGTATCACACTTACACTGTCGCCCAAGACAGACATGGAAGAGGAGCCTGTTTAGCGAGCTGGATAACATTGGAATGACCTGGGAAGGGGCTAAAATCTGCGCCAGGAACAGAAGAAAGTGGAAGACTGCTATTGAGGCCCTATGCTCCTCAAAGAGCGAAGAGGACTAAGTCAAGTCAAGTAAGAAAGACAAGGTTTAGGGGTAAGGGTTGCGGATAGAGATATCAAAATATCAATTTTAACAACTTGCTCCACGTCTAAAAAGTCATAAAAAGCTGCCTTCTTTGTGTGAGGGGGGACACAGGATACGGTTTTCCTTCCCCTTCATCTATACAACAGAGAGTCGGTGTTGACTCCAAAGTCCAAAGAAGGCCTGTTGGCCTACTAGGCCTATACTAGAATCTACTTCTAGATAGATAGATCTAAAGCCTATCATTTCGTTTCATTGTCGCAATTCGCTAGGCCCGCACGACCGCTCCACGTGGGGAACACTGTCCGAAAGCAGTCGCCTGCAGCCTAGATCACGCGGACAAATCAACACTGCGCTGACCATGGGCTATTTTACCTCAATCTAAAGATTTCTGCAGTACCGTAATGGGCTGGAGTCAAGTTTGCAGCCGGGACGGCTTATCTTTAGTCCTTAGATTAGATTATAACAAAACTAAAGGCCACGGTCGTAATGAAAACTGAAAACCGATAAGAAAGATAATGATGTAACAGGTCTAACTCACCCTTTTTTCTCAAAGCCTTAGACTTGAAAGACTAGACGTCTTGGTCCACGCAAAGGCCGGCAAGGCCAGTTTCTATCTATTATACGTCCTCACTCAACCACACCACGAACATAAATTTAGGTTTATTGTGAAGGAACTGACCTCATTCGCGGGTTGAAGGGGTCATTGTGTCCAACCTTCAACTTGAACCCGAGGCCAGAGTGAACGATTTTGTCATGAGTGAATGAGCGTGAGCGCTTCGTTCTTTTACGACATTGTTTCTCGTCGCACTCTGTCTTATTTTTTAAATAAGTGTTAGCATAGCTAGATCTATGTCATTAGATATGTTTCACATATTTTCATATTTCAAGCACATTTAATTTTCTTTATGTTGTCGTAAACATTTCGGAAGTAACCAGCTTTCTGGGAGTCAGAATAAAGATGGAAGCTGTTTGGCGAAGTGCTTGAAACTCAAATTGAACCACACTCAATATGAGTTGTATTTCTAGTTAAAACCAAAAAACGAAAATTTAGAGAACAAAAGGAAGTTGGACATGCCATGTAAGTGCAATAAGCATAATCAATAATGCATAACCATACACATTATATCTCGAATCCAGCACTAGACTCTATTTGGCAATTTCACCATTTGATGATTTCTTTTTCAATTTTTCATTTTTAGACTCTATCTAATTTTAACATTTTGTACTATTTTGTTTGATTGACTAAAACTAAAAAAAGAATTTAGGATGTGTCACTTCAGTCAGGACCTAGATATAGATCTAAGAAAATACGGCTAGATTCAATAAATGAACATGAAATGGGTTGGAAACTATTGAAATGCAAGTAGTGAGAAGTAGATCTAGAATCTAGATTTAGATCTTGATCCTATTCTATTCCGATTCGCCAAACGGTTTTGAAGTGTCTTGTAGAAAAATCGGAAGGATTTCCGAACGCGGTCTCATACCCCAAGTAACTAAAGAGGGCTTTCTTTGGTGGGGTAGGATGAAAAAGAGGGGCCTTACCCCTTACCCTAACCCTTACCATCACTAACCCTTACCCTATCACTAACCCTTATACCTAACCCTTACCCCTAACCCTAACCCTTGAATTCTTGCAATCCCACCGCGTTTGGAAAACCTCCCGAAAAATCTATTATTTATCTAGACCTAGGCCTATTCAGTCAGCAGAATTGAATTTAGCTAAAATGGAAACATGACTTCGTAGATCTAAATGAATTAATTCAGGACTGTCCTATGCATTTCACACTGACAACAAGGTGAAAGTGATTTCAGGAGTTTACATGTAAAGTCCCAATCAAAATGCAAGAATTGATGATGTTACTGGCGCCCTGGCTTCAAACGCAGGATGATGTGTGAACACAGAGCAAACAAAGTTGATGAGGCTGAACGACCAACAATAAGAGCCACTTACACTAATAGCCTAAACATAGCATTAACCCTGGATGATGGAAGAGCCACTTTGTCAGCTTCAAAATAAAAACTACTTTACATGTGACAGGCCACTATATCGGCCCCCGCTGTCAGCCAGGAAGTGTAAGGTGCTAAATATAGGCTGTTCTGTAATTACTGGCTTAAATAGAGGCTGCAAGTTTTGGTCATGTCTGAAAATAGCTATGAATAATAGCCAATGAAATTTCAGTTTTTTTTCTTTCTCCTCTAAAAAATTATTTTTAGCTCAGTATTGATCAATAAAGATTGCGTTAGTCGCTTGGTTCAACTGTGCGGTGAAACAAAAGGCCTTGTTAAGGTCACAACTTTTGTTTCAGCGCTCATGCTTTTTCAGGTTTAACCCTGGAAAAACACTAAGCCTTCATTTTGGTTTCTGGTTAGGTCTGCACTGGGAAAAGCGTTTGCTTAAATTTAGGCCTACAGGGCAACCGGGGGGATTACTGGCTTAAAAAAATTAACAATGAATCGCCAATGAAATTTGACTATTTTATTTCCCGCAAAATTTTTTTAGCTCAGTGCTGATCAATAAAGATGGTGTTAGTCGCTTGGCTCAACCGTCCTTCGACCGTGCAATGAAACAAAAGGCTTCATTAAACTCACAACTTCCATTTCACCAGGGTTAAAGGAAGTGAACACGTTTACATTGGCAGCATTGTAACAAACACAGGGGGAACTAACGAGGATATCAAAGCTCAGCTGAGAAAAGCTACACACACTTTCAACACCCAGAAGCCGGGATGGAAATTAGCAATTAAGAATATTCAACAGTAGCGTGAAAGCAGTACCACTGTATGGATCAGAAACTTGTTCAATCACAACTTCTCAAACAAACTACAAGTTTTCATCAGCAAATGCCTTCACAGTATCCTGCAGATTTGATGGCCAGAAACTATCAGCAATAAGATCCGACGGGAAAGAATAAACCAGGACTCCATTACTCAGGAGGTCACCAGAAGAAAGTGGAGAGGGATAGGGCACATGCTAAGGAAGCCAGCAAATAACGGCACACGACAAGCCCTATAGAGTGGAATCCATAGGGAAGAAGGAATGTTGGACAGCCCAAAAGGAGCTAGAAGTATTCAATCGAAGAAGAAGTGAAGGCAGTGGGAAAGACCTGGGGTGAAGTAAAGAAGCCGGCTCAAAACAGGGTGCACTGGAGAGCTGTTGTTGAGGCCCTATGCTCCACAAGAAGCCAAAAGGCATAACTGACTAACTGCTATTGAAGCCGGGATGTACAAGCTCTTTAGGCCGTGGGTGTTAAAGGCTTATATTATAGGCCTTGAAAGCTTGAAGGAACTCCATTTTGTAACAATTTGATTCGGACTCAAATTTTGAAATTGTTACAAATAATGATCATGAAATTGGTTGAAAAGTATTATAAAGCATGCATTTTGTTATTTAGTTTTGTTGGATGGTACTCACTGGCTCACACACAATTCATGAAGGGTTCACAGCTCTAAAACATAATGTATCCTTGCTCACTTTCATGTTAAATTCACTGACATTTCAAGATACTAGCAAGGCAGAAAAGGGTCTACAACATTTGTAAACTGGTAAATACCACTCTGAAACACTCTTTTTCCTTGTGCTTCCATAACAACAGCTGCAGATCCACTGCATGATTATTTATTACATGAAATTTTGCTCTGGGTTAGAAGTAGCACACGCTTTTGATCTAAATGTGAGGATTTTTTTTATTCTATCCCAGAAAGTTGGCTTTTTCTTAAATGAATATACAGTGGGTCGAAAGCTATTTTAACACAAGTAATTTCCTGACAAAAAGTGGAAAAAACATAAACCCAGAAAGAAAGATCACTTTATTTTAGCAGTATCTTCCAGTATTCACTTTGATATTGTTTGGAGGAACATCAGTACATTTCTGTCAGGTTGCAGAAACAAAATAATGTCGCAGGCAATATTCTAAAAGGTCATGGTTTGCATCGTAAGTAAAACAAAACAATGGCCAACCAACTGGATAAAATTTACCATTACATTTATGACTGATAGTTAATTCTTGCATGCTGGTGAGTACCATGATAGAAAACATGAACGCGAAGTTCCTGCTGTAAAATGAAAGTTTTTCAACCCATTGCATGACCATTGTAAATTGCAGGATTACTATCTGTCACTCTTACATAGTTCCATGTAATCATCAGAGTATAAATGTAGGGGACCACCTATCATAATGGGCTCTGTTTGTTAATATGCCAGAGGGTAAAGAGAGTGTGCTAATAAGGACAATGGTTTGGATAAGATAACGGTGGGTTTCACAAAAGATAAAGGAAATGTCAATCGTACATTGTTTTACAAGCCTTACCTTGTGTCTGTATTTTCCTACTGAAATGAAGCTTTAGAATGCGTAGAGACTTATCCAGCTTTATTCATTTGTTTATTAAAAACAGTTTCATTATATCCAATAGTCGCACACTATTTTTTTTCTTCTTTAGTTCTGTAAATCATGACTGAGGACCGCCGACACCAAATGGAAGAGAAAACTTACGCCATTTTTACAGCGGATTCCATTAAGGCTGCAGCCGAATCTATTGGTCTCTCCTCTCTTCCTGATGATGCAGCAGCAGCATTAGGAGAAGATGCCAGCTATCGTGTGCGACAAGTTGTTATGGTATTTACTCTACATTTGTGTTTTTTGGTCTGATTTTATTTGAAAATAAACAATAAAAAATGCGAAAAATAAACATATTATTATTGCTTTAAGAAATGTCAAACATAACTCTTACATATGTATCTCCTATTGTTGTTGGCATCCATCTGTCTCGGGAGACAATGGAGTATGTGACTTGATCAGTCTTATCATGGGGTTGCAGCGCCTGCTGTAGATATACAGTCCTATCCTCAAATGGGCGGTCCTAACGCAGTTGCTGCAAGTGAATTTTAGATGTTCTGTGGTGGTTGATGCTGCTGTCTGTTGTTTGCACTTGCTTTTCCTCCCACTGCTGTTCACGTATCTCCTCTATCTTCTGAACGCCTGCTTTGTCAATCTTTGTCTAACTGCTGTGGTCTGTGGCAATGGTCTCCAAGCTTGTTGGATTTATGTTGCCTGCTTTTAGATCATGTTGGCAGATGTCTTTTAAAGCGCAGGAGAAGCATTCCAGCAGGTCCTGAGCCTGTGATGAGCTCCCCATACAGCATGTCCTTGGGTATACGGCTTTCTTCCATTTGACTCACATGTCCGGGCCAGTGTAATTACCGCTTGCAAAGAGGAGCAAACATACTTTGAAAGCCAGCCTCTGCATGTGTTGAGTATGCGCTCCTGTGGGGCGTAGAGGGTCTATATTGTTCCAGACTCTTTGTCAGGCGAGCCATTGTTGATGCTGTTTTGCTGATTTTGTTGTTCAGTTTAGCATGCAAGGAGAGATTGCTGGAGATGGTGAAGCCTAGATAGGTGAATTCTTCCACTACTTTGAGATTGAGATCATCGATTGTGTGATGTTTGGAATGCTGCTGATATCCTGCCCCATAATGTTTGTCTTCTTGATACTGATGGTCAGACTGAAGTGCATGATGAGTCTCTGAAGGGCCTCCTCACTGTGGGCAGTCAGAGCTGCATTGTCTGAAAATAGCACCTCCCTGATAAGGTTGTACTTATCTCGGTCTCCGCTTGTAGGCGTGCAAAGTTGAAGATATTTCTGTTGCTGTGGCCGGTGAGTGTGACTTGCTGAAGGTGTAGGCTAGCAGCTGGGAGAAGATGCTGAAGACTTGGAGCCTATATATACAGTCTTTTTTCATAAGGCTCTTGATTGGGAAAGGGTTTGAGGACGAGCCATCCTGTTGGATAGGGCCCTGTATGTTTTTTTGGAAGGATTGAATCATCTTCAGAAGGTTGGGGGGACAGCCAATCCATTGGAGCAGTGTGAATAGTTAGATCAATGAAGAAGATGTAAATTCGGTGTCTCTGCTCTTGGTACTTTTCTTGCAGCTGCCATAGTTAGAAGACCATGTCAATTGTGATCTGCTAGACCTGAATCCGCATTGTGCTTCTGGGTGTGTGGTTTTTATTGTTTTATAGATTGCTCTTTATTTTTTTGTGTCACTCCTTAGCATTCTTGTTTTTATGCATGTGAACATTTTTATTTTAAATCTGTCCTTTACAGGTGTTAAATAGATATTTATATATTTGAAATGTGTCATTTTGTGATTTTGAAAGTGATGGTCTGATTTTGTTTGAAATAATGCATATTTATTGTTGTAAGAAGTGTCAAATGTAAATCTACAGCTGAATCTGCTACATTCTTATTGATTCTACTTTACTATTTTTTTCTCACTCCCTAAACGTTTTCATTGTTGTGCATATGATCACTTTTCTAAACCTCCTGATCAGGTGATTAATTAATGTATATATGAGAGTGATGAGAGGCAGTCTAACACATTCAATAAATTTCTTCTTTTCTTAAGCTTGCTACGGAGTACATGAGACACTCCAAGCGCCGACGACTAGGAGTAGATGATTTCAACAGAGCTGCAAAGGACTTGGGCCTAGTGGTTTGTGTCTCTCTTTTTTACTATTTATGTTATTTTTTTCCCTCGATCATGCAATATGTAGAGAAATAGATTTGATTATTTCTCATTATAGGCTAACTAACCAGGAATTTGAGCTGCTCAAATAAACTGAACAAATGCTTTTCATCCAATTTTTAACAAAGACATTTTATGTTTCAGCCTGTACATGGCCATGGAACACAAGAACCCACAGCATTCCGTCATGTGAAGGATTCTGATGTTCACGTTGTGGATGATGCTGAAGTGAATCTTTGTGATGTGGCACTTAGTAGCTATATTCCCAAGCAAATTGGACAGCCATCAATCAAAGGTATGATGATGCAAACTGGGACCAAATCCATGAAATTGTCATATATGTAGTCATAAAAATATTACAGCATGATTTATTATGCATGGAATGAGAACTTAGAATAGCTTTTTTTAATATCGAGTCCATTGTTTGTAGACTGATGAGTAAGTCAGCACTCAAGAGTAGGTACAGTAATTTCATAAAGCTTTTTATTTATGATACTTGATTTTCTGTTTATTCATAAACCTTACAATATATACGTGTCCATCATAGTGTAAGGACAACTACTAGCACAAAGGAAGCAATCCTTATCACACATTTTCACAGTACCATTTAGTTTACACATCTTTTTTTTTTTTAAGTGTTAACATGACTAACATTGCTTTCATTAACTATCTGTTTCTAAGCTCACTGGTTGGCAGTTGAAGGGATCATTAAAATCTCATCCATGGGATCATCATCTCAAGGTAAATGTCATATTGTTGAACCACTTTAAAACTTGCATTTTCACTCTGATATTTTGAAACATTTCTGAGATCAACTTTTTTTTTTTTTAGATATAGATCAGTGCAACATCGGGCTTACATTTGTAGATAGAGAGAGCTACAGAAAAAAATTATTGTCTTTATTATTTTTGATTTAATGCATTTTTTGATTTCTTATTTTCCTATCATATTTTACAGAAATTCACATTCGTCGATACCATTTTTTTTACACATTTTTCAAAGAAAGTGTAATATTCTTCACATCGGCTGTTTCAATAATATGAAAATCAGTATTGTTGAAATCTGACAAAAATGTAGGAGCAACGATCCCTTTAAAAAAAAAAATTAAGGAAAATTTGATTCTGTTACAGTAACAGCCAATGAAGGTAAAGCTGAAACTATTGGAATGATTTTACATGTAATGGATGTGTGTTTTCTCTATTCTTTCAAAGGAAAAAGTAGCAAGGATATGTCTTCTCCCCATTTAAAATACTACAACAGTATGACAAAAGCTCTTCTCAGCATCAGTGCCGAGTCCAAAAAGGTAAGTTTAGTCTTTGTATTTGTATTTTACTATTTTTGTTTGAATCTGTTCAGCAAGTTTGAAAGCAAGACTTCTCATCTCCTAACAGTATTTGAAAGTGGTTCCTTCTGTGAAAGTTGTTTTGAAAAGATTGTTTGTGAAGGATTTAGAGTAAACATTTTAATCATATAGACGGAATATTTTCACTAACGTTTTCTTCGATAGAAAAAAAAGGACTCAGAATTTAGAAATGTTTTGTTTTAAGGATTATTACTTTAAATCATTTTATTTTTCATTATTCTTTATGTTTTACCAACTAATTGTATCTGGTTCTTATCTAGATTCTAACCCTTTCACTGCCAACTTCACCGATTGATGAAAAGCAAGTGGAGTGCCATGTTTGCTAATTGCGAATGTTAATATTTCAGTTAATCAATTAACATGACACCCACTTTTTTTCACATTGCAATGAATTAAATGAAGTCGATATAGTTTTTTTATTTCAATTATGTTCTTCCTCTCTATTTATTTGAAAAAAATAACGAGGATTTTTTTGCTATGAGTCAGCAACAGATAGCTGGCAGTGAAAGGGTTAAGCCTGTCCATAGGTTTTCTTTCTATTTTTATTCATTTTAAATTTTCTTTACATTCTCACCTGTGTCCATTTTATTACACATTACAGAAAGCACTGCAAGATCTAAAGACAAATCCTAACCTTGTTCCAGTTTTGCCGTACATTATCAACTTCGTTGTGAGTGGGGTAAGAATATTTTTGCATTTAAAATCATTTTTAATAAATTCCCTTGTTGTGATCTCTCTGTGGGAGACATATGAATGAATATTATGCAAAATAGACCCCCTTTTTTTTCAGTGGAAGAAGTAGAGCTAAGTAAGAATTAATTTCTATTACAATTGTGTAAAATATTCCCTTTTTATACATGGAGAAGAAAACGTTTTTGCTAGCTATTTTCTGATGCCCCTATATGAAGATGAAGAAGATGGCGCAGATTTTTATTCATTCAGTATGAGCAAATAATTTGGTTTGAGTCTTTAAAACGTATGATCCCATCACAAGACTCGTAGAGTAGCTTGTTCAGGTAGTGGATGATGTTTGTTTGTTTTTTGTTTTGCTCTAGCAAGCGTTCTATTTGCCTCGCTTTGTTAGTCTTTATGCTTGTTATTCCTACAGATCAAGAACATGAGCCATGATATCAGCCACTTGACCACCATGCTCAACACCATTCGGGCTCTGCTTCATAACCGTTCCCTTTATCTCATGCACAAACCATATGTGAGTTGAACATAAATTGGTTGATTTGTTACTTGAACCTTCTGGTTCATTTGTCCATTATAAACTTGTGGATGAAAATTCTTACATAATTTTTAACTTTTAAAGTTTAGTGATTATGTAGATGTGTGACACAAGTGACAGGATATTGTCTTTTTTTTTTAATTTTGCTAACATTATCCTAAAATGTTTTATATAATTGACAAAGGTAGCCATTTAAATCTTTAAAAAAAAAATCAACTTTTGCACCTATGCCAGTCCATCATGTCTTTCCTTGAGCTCTTCATTGTGGTACGTTCACAGTTGTCCACCATTGTCCAAGGTGTGGAGTTCTGTGTGCTAGAGCCCTTGGCTGCTTCCATCAACTCGGCCAATGACCACTGGGTTCTCCGAGACTATGCTGCCAAACTCCTTGCAGAGATTGTCAAGTGAGTTGTGTGGAGCATGATCTAGTCAAGATGTAAATGGACAGATGGGTTCATGGGTTATTATTAATATACTCCAAGAGAGCTTGTTGTTTTGGGCTTAGGGAAGAAAACAAAATTCAAGCTGGATTTGTTTTTCCTTTTTTTTTTTTTTTTTTTTTTTTTGGTAAGGAATAAAAAATATTTCATTCAACTAGACGTTTGACTGAAATCTTAGAAAAATGAGGACAGACTCATGAAAGGAAAGAAATGATTTCCTGTCAATATAAAAGTTACAGGATTTCCTAAGTCTTCCTCAAATGCTTAAGATGGAGCGATTGACTCCACAGCCCTAGAAGTGAAGTAATATAGTTGCATGTTTTTTGTCTGGTCTTGTTCATGAAGTAACTTGTTATCATATCCACTCACAAACTGATGTACTTCATGTGTTTTAATTCTTCCTTCACATTGAACTCATCTTATTTTATGGTGAGGGTTTCATTGAACATTGCCTACAACTGAAGAAAAGATCAAATTAGTAATGATTATTGATTTTGTGTAAATGGTATACGTAATGAAGGCAATTCAAGTTAAATCATAGCCGGTTAGAAACAGTTTCTTAATTTTAGTCCATGGTTTCCTTTAGACTTGTAACTGTTATCTAACATTGATTTCATTGTCAAGAAAAGGCTGAGACATATCATTTTCAGTAATACACTTTAACCACTGTTACAAAAATGTCAGACTTTTTGAGATCCGTTTGTCTTTCATCATACTGTCCTGACTGAAACATAACTCAAATTAAGTTATAAAAAGAAAGAATAATAGATTGACAGTGACTGACTTTTTTAATTGCCTTTTCTGTTAGCCGTTGGAGCAGCCCGGTGAACCATCTGCGTTACAACACAATCAAGTGCCTTCGAGATGTACTCCACGACCTCAGCAAACCCTTCTACTCTCACTATGGTGCTGTGATGACTCTGGTGGCACTTGGACATAAAGTATGTGTGTGTGTGTGTGTGTGTGTGTGTGTGTGTGCGTGCAAGCATGCATATATATATAGATATATGTTTCAAAAACAGGATGTATTGGGGCATGGGAGTGTGCATGTTTGTATAAGATCACAAAGCATTAAAAGTAGGATTAAGTTGGAAACATATGAGTAGTGAAAAATGAAAGGCAATTTATTTTTTGATGAAGTGCTCTACACAATGGATCACTAAAGACAAATTAGCCTTTTAAATTTATTTTGTTTGAGCTATTACTTTGAGAGAAGTTGTTTAGTGATTTGAAGGTTGCATTAAATTATCACTAAATGTGTATAATCTTCTTTATGGTACAGTTGTCTCTGCCTAAGAACCCGCCATTCTCATGAAACGGAATTTTTCCTACATAATTCGTCCGCATAAGAGCCTGTTTTCAACAAAAAAATCCGCCTAAAATACGGTCTTCTTATCTGACCGTTTTTTTTTTTTTTAGAAGTAGCCGCCGCCTAAATCGCAAGAATCACTGTCAGCCGCCCTGCTTTTGTTGTAGAGTAGGCCCTAGCCGTGGTGGAAAGCAAAGCCACATTCTCTCTGCCCCATCGCCCCACCCCTGTTCAGAAGGCCAAGCCTACCCGCTGTCATCGCCCGAAGCGTGTCCATTCAGCTCCATTTCTTCCCCACCTGTCTTGCGTTTTAGACCAGTCATAATTGGCTAGATCTACGCTTTGTTGTTGTGTCCCGCCCCTATTCTCTGACCGACACCTTCAACACCCCCTCCCCCTCCTCCCTATAGTCTCGATGGGTTTTTGAGTCAGATTTTATGGAATGGAGCAGCCAGCGTCTTGCATTGTTTTGCATTTTGAGACGGGGATAGTCTGGCAGGGAATAAGCATGATTTTGATTGGTGTTTTAAAATTTTAAGTAAGCGCATCACAGATTGATTTAGTCAGAGGTGACGCTTCATTAATGTGTTAGTGCGGCGAGAAATGAGGGCTATTATGGTATACATGATTTATCCCCCTTTGAAGTACGCCTAAGAACACGGTAATCATGTCTCCCGAGGGGCGGGTTTTTAGGCGGAGACTACTGTATTAGTATATTTTCTAAGAATTTCACGCCTTATTTACCTCTGTGTGTGAGCAGGCAATCGAAGATGTGATCCTGCCACAGCTGGCAAACTACTGGCCCCACCTGCGCAATGCTATGGAAGACACGAGTCCTGAGAACCTGGTGGCAAAATCTGACTC
>JBDFRD010164332.1:0-12237 GCA_039654405.1 Bullina lineata | reverse complement strand
AGCTGTTATCACCTCCAGAATCACAAGAACACGCAAGCTCCCACACGACGGCAACGTGTTGATCCAGTGGTAGGAGAGCCCAAATAATGTGGACCAATTCATTTTCTCAATTCGTTTGAAGTCCATGTTGTTTGTTTGATTTTAAAAAGGTTTAAAATTATTGTTTGAGATTGGATTAAACTGTCATCAATACACGAGTTCATACGTCAAACAAGTTTCGTGCCAACTTCACCATGTAATCAACTCTGTTTTTTTCATTTATTGAAAAAATTTTACATTTGTAAGATGTATATAAAAAGAACCTTTCCGTTTCAAAATTCCTTCTAGTTACGGACAAAAATGTATGTATCATAGTGTGATTAAAAATTATATTATCCTCCCGAACATGATGGAAATCAGGGTTCTACATAAGAAGCATCATCCCGATTCCACTTGAGAAGATAGTTCAGTGAGTTAAGATGGGACATTAAGTTAAATCTTTGCCTTTTGTCCTGGGGCACAAGAGATGAAAACGTCCTGGTCGCTGTTCGTTTTTTTATGTCCTAAAGGTTTAGCCAACAAGTAAGGCCATGCAGTAGATACCCACTGAATATTGTTATATTTCAAGTGGCTTACAAACAGCATCACTGGTGATAATGAAATATTTTAAATAACGAGATGGATTAACAGGGTGGTGGCCCAGCTCCTGTTACATTACAACAGTTGATATTTAGTGAAGGAACTCGAACTGTTACCTCATTTCAACATCTGATTTATGAATCAGTGAAAAGAATAACTTTGACACAACATGGATAAAATAAGGTGAGATTACTTAGTATGTGATTAGTTTCAGGAGGAAAAAAGGTAGAATATAGCAATGATAGAAAAATTATATGGGAAATTTAGCAGCAATTTAGTGAATTTCAAAGGATCAACTATGAATTACTGTTTTCCATTTCCTATAATTTTTTTTCTCTTTGTGGTTTCAGGTCTCGTGGAATGAACAGAAAATGTTCACGATACTGTTGTAAAAATAAAACAAGAAAAGAGCAAAAGACGTTTATAAATACAATAAGATCAGAAAGACTCAAGTGAAGACAATATCTACTGCTACCATGGAGATGTCGTCATCTGGAAAACCCACTGCAGCTCCTCGCAGTTCCAAGCACAGTCACAATCAACAGACCACACACTTGCATTACACCCCACACAACATGGCATCGGTTGCTGCTGATGCAGCTGCCAGTGTTCATGCCAACACACAGGGTGCTCCAATGAATGATGCTAAAGCAAAAACTGTGCTGAAAGAGGCTGTTGATGCTGTGGTGAACAGCTTTGCAAAACATACTCATGGCTATGGCAGAGGTTAGTAACATATGTATACACAAGAAATGAAACAGTAAAGTGGTGCTGTTGTTTTGATTTCATGTTTGCCGTGTGCTCCAATTTCTATTCTTTCACCTTTTTATTGTTAAGTTAATCGTGTAAACATATATATAGTATAATTCAGTTTTCTTTTTATTATTATGTGTAACTTTGAGTTGGTAGAAAATAATGTATTTTTTTTTTTTATTTTTAAATCACTTACAGTATATACCGGGTAGTTCAAATCGTAATATACACATTGCTTAATACTCCTTCAAGAATGACTTTTAAATTCATTGATTGATCTACAATCTGCTCTCAGTGAATGTGGTGGAAGCTCTTCAAGAATTCTGGCAGATGAAACTGGAGAGGGGAGCAGATTTGACCAACGGAGCGCTAGTTGTCTATGAATCTCAGCCAGCAGGTGCAGCTCCTTATGTTTGCTTTGTCAGCCTTCCAGGAGGAAGCTGCTTTGGAAGTTTTCAGGTATGAAGCAAAGCTAAAAGATGGGGAAGATTTGAGATACTGAAAGTGAATTGAGCAAGTAAATAGTAAGCAAGCAAGTAAGTAAAAAATAAGCAAACAAATAAAATATTGTTGCAGTAATTGTAGCTGTAACCATGCAGGATCACTTTTAAAAAACTAAGATGAACTAGTGAGGCAGATAAAAATGGTAATATTGATGTTTTAGTCTCTTGTTGCATAATATTTCAAATGTTTTCCAGGAAAGTCATATTTTTAATTAAAGTTGAGCATCATGCTAAAAGTGATGATCACAAGAATATCAGTGGTGGGGTAAGGCTTTTCTTAATTTGAATGAAGTTTGTATGGGGTGGTTGAGGCAATTTCCCTAACCCACCCTGATCTTTCCACTTATGTTTTCAACACTATTGTTACTAGATCGTACCACTGTTCCTAAAATTGCATTACATTATTTGAAGGTGTGTTTTTGTCTTATTCAGAAAAGGAAACTTTCTTTGCATATTTGCGTTTATAATATGTTCTTTCCACTGGTTTATTCTAGGTGTGTAACACAAAAGCTGAAGCCAGGAGAAGTGCAGCTAAGATTGCTTTGATGAATTCCGTTTTCAATGAACACCCATCACGAAAGATTTCAGATGAATTCATCGAGAAAGCTGTTGGGGATGCCATCACTTCATTTCAGGTAAAAAGAAAAATCCATTTATAATTAGCTGTATCAATTTTGTCTTAGAAAATAGAGAGGAACTAGTAAAGCATCTTTTTCCCCTCTTCAAATATGCATTCTGTTTTTGTTTTTTTTTACTTTAAACGTACTGATTCTCAGCTGACCTTACTGCATACCATTATGTTGTAGTGAATAAGTTCCCTTCAAGATGTATACAGCATGTAGAAGTGACATCGTATGTTTTTGGGCTGGAAAAGAAGTAAAGTTACAAGCATCATTCCACTGTCTGTTTGAAATAACTTCAGCTTGATTTATTAAATTTTTGTACTGTAAATAGTGTAAACACAATTTTTGGATCTGCTGCATCTCCTGTTCAGTTGTGTTGTCACTTAGATTTTAGACACTTAGACAGCAGTATGTGGGTCGTTCAAATGTGTAATAGGATGTTTTAGTTATTCCAAAGTTTTCCTTACCCTTTTTTGTTTTTACTTTTTATGTGACCAGGGGAGTCCATCTGATGCAGAGAACCCCAGCACAGGCATTGGTGCCTTCAAGTTCATGCTTGAAGCCAATAAAGGACGCTCCATGCTAGAGTTCCAAGAACTCATGACTGTGTTTCAGCTTTTGCACTGGAATGGCAGCCTTAAGGCCATGCGTGAGCGTAACTGCTCAAGGCAAGAAGTCTTAGCTCATTACTCACACCGTGCCCTCGATGACGACATGAGATCTCAGATGGCCTTAGACTGGATCGCAAGGGAACAAGAGTCACCGGATATTATTGCCACAGAATTAGAGATGGCAGAGCAAGACTTGGAGACAGCACGTCTAGCAGGGAGGGAACTGCGATTTTTCAAAGAGAAGAGAGATATTTTAGTTCTGGCTTTGAGTCAGATCAGTCCAGGAGGCGAAACTGTTGCTTGACTTGAATCTTGAAGCAAAAACATTTCATAATGCAATAACAGTGGCACAGACTTTTCACATGTCTCACCATTTCACCTTTTACTCTCTGGTAAATTAACTAAATAAGAAGCAAGAAGTTCACAGAAATTTACACTTATAATTTTTGCTCTTGGCAGATTGTAGTGTTTTGAATAACCACACATCTATGTACGAAGGCATTTCTAAAATTATGTGATAAAAGCTGTAGAAAAGGCTTTGTTTTTTATTGACGTATAAAAGGTGAAGTTTTCATCAAACACATTATTTTTTTTTATTTGAAATGAGGAAACACAGACAAGGTATTGTTAATTTTTTTTCCCTCTGTCAGTGTTATAACTATTTAAATAAAATTTAATTGCCTACTCAAGATAATTGTGAGGTTAATTTCCTTCTAACTTTGATTAAACAGGGAACAGTTTTCATGTCATTTTGTGTGAAACTGATCATTTGATATAAAGTTTTGTATTATACTATAAATACAGTTTGAGTTGAAGATAAAGACAGTTTGGGTTGAAAGAAAAAACAGTGGCTACTGGCTGTGTGTAATCACAGACTCAACTTATATCTTCTTGTATTACATTTAGCGGGTCAAACCTCAAACAAGGGAAACAACTTGCTGGAGAACAGGTTGTGAAAAATCACCATTAGCTCTGTGTGATAACGCTTTTTTTTATAATCATGTTTCTATTTCTTTGCTTTAAGTGTCAAAATTCTATCGAGTTTTGATTTTAATTCTGAAGTTTTACATCAGGGACTTGTTTTGAGGTGAAGGTCCTGCAGCAAACTTTACATGAGTGTGATTTTTAAAGAGATTTTTCATGTTTTACATATATGGAAATGTTTTCCAAGTGTTGCCATGTGGTGAGCAAATTCTAATTATAAAAAGATTCTTGTTTATGACCATTTTCTTCATAAGAAAGGTATAAATGTTGTGTGTCAAAGTTATTTCACAGATTGTTGCTTGGAATGAAGAATTTGTACTAGTTTATGCCTCAGATCTGTTTGTAATACAGCTGTGACACTATTTTTTTATGCTCTATCTTTACCTTCCTTGTCAGCACGAATTGACTCTCTATCACAAATGTTTAGGGTTATATTATGACAGTTGGGGGCAGTTATCCCAATACCTAACTTGTAGCTGATAAGTTTTAATTATTGAAGCATTTATCGTAGGTATCATTTTTGCTTTACAAAATTGATTGTCAAGTTTTTTTTCATTGCTGCATCTTGTCTCATACTAAATATCTATATAACCAACAAAAAAATATATGTAACGCTCTGTCACCGAGACTGATCGAACCAGATGTTTTTACATGAGTCAAATAGGGTTTGGTACTATCATTACTGATGATTGTTTTTGTTATTTTTATGTTTCATTTGTTCTCATTCTTGCACTGCTTTTTTGCTTTGAACAAGGATTCCTATGATAGGATCCAAATCTATTAAAAACAAAAAAACAAGTACACAATGTACCACAGCAAGAAAATCAGGAGCTTTTGCCAAAGTATTTGTGCATCATTATGAATAACAATGGACCCAGTAGTGGAGAAAATGCTGGAGGTGGATATGACAACATACTGTGGTCTCTGTTGAGTCACAGTCGAGGCAAATGTCTCTGTTTATGAATTTTATATACAGCGACTTCATTTTCTTTCAAATTTATTTCAAGTCAGTTTAACCTAAGAAGACTCTTTTATTTATTTTCCAGCATACGATTTTGCTCATTCAAGCTTAATATTTCATCACACTGGAGAGCAGTGCTACAACTACTGAAGGCTTAATGTTCAAGCAATATTAAGACAGTGGAGACAAGGTTTATTAAAAATTTGAATTCTGTAAAATAGTAAGATTGAAGTCTGTGTATGACTCCTTTTGTGAAATCTGAACATTGCAATTATGGACAAAAGTAAAAAGACTTAATATTATGTGTGTGTATAAAAGAGTGCCTTTTTATGTGAGTTTTTTTTTTTTCAATGATTTAAAATCTCTGTTCCAAAGCAAATAGTCTTTGGCATACAGTTTTGCCTTGAGTTTTAAATATACTTCTTACTCCTATTTTTCTATTTTGTTCACAACTATAAGCATGCAAGTAGGTAAGACAGGTCTGATTTTGCATGATGTCAAATGTGGATTTTTGATGATTAACCAATGCATTCTTCTTCTGCTTTTCAGTCTAATACACTTAAACTTGTTTGTTTATGATTTCCACATTTTATAGAGAATATATTTATACTAAAACTGCATGCTTTTTCAGTTTTTCGTAAATTTGATGATTTCATTTTATAGCATGTAGCATGACACTGTTTAAACTTTGTAGGCTTATGTGAAGCAATATTTCATTTATGATTATACTTTATTTAATTTAACAGCATTTGTCACTATGAACGGGAAAAGAAAAAGAAACAATACAAGTCTCTGTGCCTTAGGAACATTAAGAAAGGAAAGACTTGGAAAGGTGAATGCACTTTTTATTTGTTTTTTGTTTTTCTGTATGAAGCAATAATTACATGTTTTAGATCAAGGGAGGACATAAAAGGCAAAGTCTTTACTCAGAAAGTGGATTCAAAATTAGACTGATCTCCATTGAATTTATCACGAAGTACATGTAACTGCTTTCCCAAAATACGATGCTGAAGAGAATCAACATTTCTGTTTTCTGAAAGAAAATACATGTTATAAAGACAATTCAAAGGTCGTTAAAAAAATTGAAAAACGAGAAAATGAAACAAATCATTTGATGGGGGTGACTTCCTTGTTCTCTGCTTCTTCAAGATCAGAGTTTGGTACAATAATGCAATCTTTCTTTTATTGCATTCCTTTTCCGATTTAATTTTATTTACATGTAATTGTTTATCTTTTTACTTTTTCTTCCACTCGTACTACTATGTATCTTTCAGGGCGCCTTTGACACTCTATTACACTGTTTGAATTATATATATATTCTTTCTTTTTTACTTTACTCTTATCCTTTTTTTATCCCAAAAGACAGAAATGTTGAGCATAGGTTCTGTTAAGCATTTTCATAAGCGAGGATGGATTGGCCACGGAAGTCTTCCTCCATCATCACTAGGCAAACCTTGGAATGGAACCCACACAGTAGACAAAAAGTAGGAAGATCCAAGCTGATATGGCGTAGAACTTTTAAGCACTAGCACTGAGCTGAAGATAGCTAGGATCATTTGGGCTCAGCTGAGATAGGTTTCCTAGAATTGAGCATTGTTGCAGCCCTGTGTTTCAAGAGAGGAACCAGTGGAATAAGTCAGGTTATGCATTACTCACTGGAGTTACATTCTTACTATTGTCAACTATCTTGCAGCATTCCTATTTTTTTAATCTCATGAGTAAATCGATGAATAACTTTGGGGTCAAGGTCTCTGTATTTTCAATCTGCCTTCTACATTTATGCACACTTGTTGCAATCAGTCCAGACTGAATGTACTAATTGGTGACATATTTTTATACTTTAAACTGTTTTATAAAGTTACAACACATACTTTTAGCCAATTAAATGTGAATTTACAGACATTTCATATTTTTATCATGAATACTTATTATGAAGAAACATCTTTTAAGGAAATATTCCTTGTGTAAATTGTGTATTGTTTTCCTCATCTTTAAAGCACTGAAAGCAGGAAAAATATTTTGTTTTAATGTCAATCCTTGACCTTGTTCAGTTCCTGATCATTGTCAGAATTGTCTTATTTCACATGGGAATGTATACATATACAAGTATGTGTGTAAGTATCATCATTCACCACGAACGCAGTGCTCTGTGGGAAATAAATTGAAAAAAAACGTGTTTTTGTAGACTCGGCATTGACTGGCAATAAAACTCAGCACTATCAGTATAAGAGGTCATTTTGCAATGTGAAGTTTCCAAGCAAAAACAAGCATGTTTTCACTTTGAGCTGTCATCTTTATAACTGTTGGAGACGACATATGTAAATAAAATCACAGTTGATAGAGATATCAATAGACATCTGCAGAACTTCCATTTTTTTAAAATGGAAGAACATGCAGTAATGAATGTTTCACCCTTTCTCCACACGATAGCTGTGGACATTTTTACTGACATAATTGAGACTTTGTTCTATCATTGACCCATATTATGTGGTATTGGTTTGTTTAAATTTCTTGAATCATCTTAAATTTATGCCTTAACTATAGCACAAGACCTTTATACACGAAACATATTGGTCTTTTTTGTAATATACATATACAATGTATATATAATATATTTTGTTAATACTTTTTTTGCATAATTCTGTCAGTGAAATGTTTACTTGTACATACATGTATTTATTTGTAAGGACATGCCTGTCCTGTCTTCTGCATATCAAAGACAGAATAAACTTTTATTTGATATTTCCCTGAATTATGTGTGATTTTATTATAAATTACATGAATGAAGTGAGCATATTCAAACAAGACAACTGTAACTCAAGCAAAATGTTGAAAGAAGGTACAATTTGTCTGTTCTGTTTCAATAGTCTTAAGCCGAACAGAAGATACTGAATGTAGATGGGACGCTAGTCTGTCGTAAATTTAGTTAACAGATACCAGTTGCCACTACTCACTATGTGCAGAAAAGGGCAAAAAATCATGTAGGTCCACGCCATATACGTGTACATGTAGTCTGTTTTAAGAACATGATGCTGGGCCCAGCGCAATCTGGATTTTATCCTGAACATAAAGGTTGAAGGTGTATCTGCGTGAACTTAAAGGTTGTTGGTGCATCAGCCTGAAAATAAAAGTTGTCGGTGCATCAGCCTGAAAATAAAGGATGTAGGTGCATCGGCCTGAACATAAAGGATGTAGGTGCATCAGCCTGAACATAAAAGTTGTCGGTGCATCAGCCTGAAAATAAAGGATGTAGGTGCATCAGCCTGAACATAAAGGATGTAGGTGCATCGGCCTGAACATAAAAGTTGTCGGTGCATCAGCCTGAAAATAAAGGATGTAGGTGCATCAGCCTGAACATAAAAGTTGTCGGTGCATCAGCCTGAACATAAAAGTTGTCGGTGCATCAGCCTGAACATAAAGGATGTAGGTGCATCAGCCTGAACATGAAAGATGTAGGTGCATCAGCCTGAACATGAAGGATGTAGGTGCATCGGCCTGAACATGAAGGATGTAGGTGCATCAGCCTGAACATGAAGGATGTAGGTGCATCAGCCTGAACATAAAGGTTGTAGGTGCATCAGCCTGACCATTGAGCTAGAGTCGCCTTACAGATCCCTTATAAAACGTGAAAAGGTGAGTGACAGAGAAGTTCACTCAATACAAAAGATCTTCAGGTTCCCAAAAGGGTTTATGAAATATCATTGAATATCAACATAATAAGCAAAAAGACAGACTGTTGGAAAAGGACAAGGGAAATAAATGTTAAAGGGATCTTTAGGTGTGACAAACACACGGGACCTCAGATTGTATGGATCATCTGCCCAGTCAATGAACAAAACTAATATTAATAAAAATAACCAATCAACCTGTACCTGGTGGGACCCATGCCCTCCTCAGTAAGCGAATACCCACGTGAGCTATTTCAAGCCCCTTCTGTTTCATATGTACCACCTACTTTTATTACTAGACCCATGTACCTTTTGAAGACATACTCTATGGGAAAATTGAAGGAAAAAGAAGCAGAGGCAGACAACGAACATCATACATTGGCAGTCTGAATACTTTCCCAACAAGCAAACTCATGTCCAACAACAAGTTCATCTAGAGTGGACTGGAAGACCATGACCGTCGACGCCTGCACCAGACCTGACACTTGATGAAGAAGAAATGTCTGGGAATATTGTAAGCTATTGTTTGTTCAGATGTGACGGTCTGTCACAGCGTGTGTCTTTGCCCTACGCGTTTTCATTCCCCCCCCCCCCCTTTTCAGCAGCACCTTTAATTTAATTTTGTAGGACCTCTTGTAAACGCAACACTACAGAGCCCCCGCTCCCATTTGCCCGTTCCAAAATTACGCACAATGAGGCCTGCCAAGGACAAGTCTATTTGGAATTATTTCCCTTGTCATGTTCACCGGAAGTGCCACGTGTGTCGCTGAGTGTCATCAAACAACCAAGATGGCAGCCACCTTGCAAGAAAAGCAGACTGCTGCTTTGAAACGGATGCTTAACTTTAATCAACCCCCAACAAAAGCTTCAAACGCTGAACCACAATGGAAAGTTCTTGTTTATGACAGATTTGGCCAAGACATAATATCCCCCCTCTTGACCGTGAAAGAGCTTCGAGATCTTGGAGTAACCCTTCACTTGAGTCTTCATTCAGATCGTGACCCTATTCCTGATGTGCCGGCAATTTACTTTGTAATGCCAACAGAAGACAACATCCAGCGTATTTGTAGAGATTTCCAGAACCAGCTGTATGATTCGTACTATTTGAATTTTATTTCTGCTGTGTCAAGGCAGAAACTAGAAGACATAGCTCAAGCATCCTTACAAGCAAATGCTGTCTCTCAAGTTTCAAAGGTTTTCGACCAGTATCTCAACTTCATTTCCCTTGAAGATGAACTTTTCACTTTGAGACACCAAGACAGGGATTCTATTTCATACTATGCCATTAATAAAGGTGATGTCAAAGACACAGAAATGGAGGCAATTATGGACAGTATTGTGGATAGTTTGTTTTCTGTTTTTGTTACTCTCGGCATTGTTCCAATCATTCGTTGCCCCAGAGGAAATGCTGCAGAAATGGTGTCAGAGAAACTTGACAAAAAGCTTCGAGAAAATCTCAGAGATGCCAGAAATAGCCTATTTACATCAGAAGGTGTTCCAGGGCAGTTTAGCTTCCAGCGTCCTTTATTGATAATTCTAGACCGTAACCTTGATTTGGCAACAATGCTCCATCACACATGGACTTACCAGGCCTTGGGCCATGATGTGCTTGATCTAAAACTGAATCGGGTTGAGATAGAGGAAATTGTCGATGAGGGGAGCCATGTTAATTCTCCTGCTAGGAAACCGAGGACTAAGAAAAAGACTTATGATCTTAGTCCTTTTGACAAATTCTGGATGACTCAAAAAGGCAACCCTTTCCCTGAAGTTGCTGAAGCAGTACAAGAAGAACTCAACGCATACAGACAAGAGGAAGGTGAAGTCAAGAAACTGAAAGTTGCCCTTGGCTTAGAAGGTGAAGATGATACTGCAATTAGTATGCTGTCAGACAATACGGCTCGCCTGACATCTGCCGTCACTTCTCTTCCCGAACTCCTGGAGAAGAAGAGGCTTATCGACATGCACATGAACATTGCCACTGCTCTTCTAGAGCACATCAAATCTCGCAAACTGGATTCCTATTTTGAAATGGAGGAGAAGATGATGAGTAAGTCCACATCAAACAAATCTCTTATGGACATGATATCTGACCCAGAGGCAGGCAAACCAGAAGACAAGATTCGCTTATTCATCATTGCTCTGATCTGTGGTCCTCCTATGTCAGAGGCTGAAATTGATCAGTACTGTGTGGCTCTTCAAGGTGCTAATTGTGATATCACATCCATTCAGTATGTGAGGAGGTGGAAATCCTACACTAAGCTGCAGGCTCCGGCGAGTCAGTACACAGGTGGAGGAATCAGCTCTACCAGCATGTTCTCAGGCCTCTTATCAAAAGGCTCCCAATTTGTGATGGAGGGTGTGAAAAACCTTGTGGTTAAACGCCACAACCTCCCAACCACTAGGATTGTGGACGCCTTGATGGAGCTGAAATCGTTACCTGACATCGATGACTACCGTTATTTTGACCCGAAACTGTTGCGTGCTGATGCGTCTTCAATCCCACGGAATAAGTCACCCTTCCATGAAGCCTATATCTTCATGGTTGGCGGAGGAAACTATATTGAGTATCAGAACCTTTTAGATTATGCTCACTCCAAAGCAACACCGAATGCTCAGAAAAAGATTGTGTATGGCTGCAGTGATTTAGTTAATGCTGGTCAATTTTTGAAGCAGCTGTCTCATTTAGGTCAAGAAATATCATAAAAGTCTGCTAAAATTGTCTACTTTCATCTCATGGACATTTTGGGATTATTTTTTTTTCAGATACGTGGTTAAGCTGGTATACAGTAGCATTTGACATTTTGCAATTATTTCATTAATATCGGTAATATCAGCTTTACTTTGATTTCTCTAAACTTAGAACAGTGTTGTGAATAGTTGATTGGTTACTATTAATTCCTTCTTTGGTTTTGAGTATTCAGGGCACTGCTTGTTTTGTGCAAGTGAAGATCATGAAAACTTCTTTCATGAGGAAGTACCAGGGTTTATTGACTTTCAGCAGTTACCTTTAATATTTATTTTATGTGAATTTTATTTTCTGCCATAATCTGTAATCTTCACTGGCTACAGTACATTCATGGGCCTACGTTGATGAGGGTTATAAAGAAACTATTCATGTTCGGTACTCCTTTATTTTTAATGACGAAGAAAAAAAAATTGGATTCGCAGAGATCAGACACTTTCAGTCAGCTCACATTTCAATACAAATATGATAAATACACATAATGCACACTAAATATGGAAAGGTGAATGGTTCTGAATCTATTGTTATTACAATGTGATGTAGTTGAAACTGATACTTTTAGGGCAATGTGAACAAAATATTGGACTGTCAGGTAATTATAACGAAGCACAGATGTGGCTTAGCTGATCAGCCTAATAGTACAGTGGTCTCCACCTAAGAACCTGCACTTTGGGAGACACGATTTTTTTACTGTGTTCTTAGCCGGACTGGGCTCTTAAGCGGATTTCAAAGAAAAGCAATGTTTGCAATTAAACAAGAATGCAAATATCAGA
>JBDFRD010164331.1:0-23573 GCA_039654405.1 Bullina lineata | reverse complement strand
GTAGTAGTAGTAGTAGTAGTAGTAGTAGTAGTAGTAGTAGTAGTAGTAGTAGTAGTAGTAGTAGTAGTAGTAGTGCATATTTAGAGCGGTTTCCGGGATTCGTTTGCAACCAATCTGCCTAAATTTTACCAACCTGGACAAAACATCACAGTGGACCAGCAACTTGTTCCATTTCGAGGCCGGTGTAAATTCATACAGTATATGACCAGCAAACCCGACAAATACAGCTTAAAGATATTCTGTGCTTGTGATGCTTCCACCTACCTTGGCTCTCCATACCTGGGTAAGGTGTCAACATCCAGCCAACCAGCACCAAGAGCCGACTGTCTTGGCTCAAACATCGTAATCTCTCTCATAGTCTCACTCAAGACTTGCAGGACAGTGGTCGCAATGTTACACGTGACAACTATTTCACAAATCATAATCAAGCTGGATCTCTGGTACGAAAAAAACTTACTGTTGTTGGGACAGTGAAACGAAACAAGAGATAGCTTCCCAAGGACTTCCAGGAGAAGAAAGCTCCTTGGTCTGCAAAATATGACAATAGACAAAACTTGAACATTAATACTGGACGTTCCCTTGCTACTTCCCAGACCATGAGGCTTTCATCCATCCCCACCACCATGAACCAATCATTTCTACTGTCCTCGGATCTTTTTTTTCAGCGATTTTCCTGCTGCTTCCACTTCTTCTCGAAGGATAGGGTGGTTGTCGTTGCTGGTTGCAAGAGGGACGTTCAGTATTTCTGGGTCTGTAATTGTACAGCTCGGAGCAGTATTCAGTCCACCTCCTCTTCAAAGCGTCCCATTCTTCAGTGAGACATTTTCCGGTTTTGTCCATGATGGTGGTGGTTCGCTCTTGCTTTGTGCTGCTCAGTTCTTTCACAAGTTGATATGCCTTTTTGATGTTGTTTTGTTTTAGGTTTACTTCAATTTCCTGGCATGTATCTTTAACCCAGTTCTCTTTTGCTTTTATCATGCCTTTCTTGATTTGTTGATCGTTTGTTCTGCACTTCTTCGCTCCTTCTGTCTCGCCTTTCTTGTTTTTCAGCTCGTTCCGCTTGTCACACAGATCCAGGATGTCAGATGTGACCCAGGACTTCTTGGTTGGGCGGTGTTTTCCCAGGATCTCCTTGGCTGTTCCTATCAGTTGAGTTGAATGTGTCGATCAACACGTTCATGTCTGAGCCGTCAGCGTTATGGAGTGCAATATCGTATATGCCGGGGAGGGGAGGTAGCGGTTGGAGTGTAAACCCAATAATCAAGTTGAATTTGCCTGGTACTGACAAAACCCCAGCCTGGCCTCCCCTTTCCCGCGAGAATCGAGCACGCAGTTTGTGTAAAGCTTCCACTGGCTTTGGCACGCTCCCCCCGCTAGGATTGGGATTGGCCTGGAAGGGCGAAATGTCTTACAGGGTAACACAGGTTGAAAATCGTAATATTTTTCAATGTAGCAATTTCAAAATCCACCAGCTTTTTCGTTTGTAAGTAGTTTATGTGATAAAATAAGTAAAAAATGAATAATCCGGTTGTTACATGTTGAACAAGCATGTTTTACAAAAGTATTTAACCTACTCCCCCCCGTGACAAAGAATGCGTCGACCCAGCAGCTGAACGAATGTTCAGCTCTGCCACGTGATACACTAGATCTAGTCGTCGAGGCGTTGAGCATAGTCGCCATGATCGTGAAATAGAGTTCTGTGAGGATGGTAAATTACGTTTTACTAAGGAAACAGTAAAAGTGGACTTGAGGAAACGTTCAATCTCTTACACTCTTACTACTATTTTTTATACTTTCCCGTGTCTTTGTGAATAGTTTTTGTCTAAACAGGTCGAATAGCCTTGGTAGCTCAACACACTTTCATCAGTCATCTTTATTATCCTCTCAATGTCTCTGACCCCTTCGTTTTCAACAACACGGAAAAGGGGCGTTCAAAGCTTGACAGGGTTGAATCTACTTCTTTGAAATGTTTGTATGATAGTCAAGAACCTTATTTCGAGGTAAACAATGTTCGTTGGTAGTATTAGATGTTTGATTGCTATTATTATCGATTACATGTGATGACCAATGACCGTCACAGTTGGCCTTTTGTTTGGATGGATGACGTCAGCAGACGTTCTGCGTGTTCGCATAAATTATGCAAATGACCGGGAAAGCAGGCCACAGGGCAAACTGAGTGAACCGGTTTCAGCTGGTTGGGCCACGAAGTAGCCAAGCCCTGGCGGTTTGCGAGGTGTGCGCTGGTTGTTGTGTCGAGTTGGCGCGTACGCCTACCCTGCAGTTGGAAGGAAGATGGAACAAATTCTCAAAAGAATAATAACCGTTGAAGAATAGTTTATGTGAGTTCTGTAGATGTATAATATAAAACCTATTTCGAATAGCTGTTGCCCCATGTCATGATTAACTGTATGGTTGATCGTGTCAGCTTGGGGCATGGAGGACTGGACAAGCTTCGGGTTATTTCTGTAGTTACTGCTCTCTCTAGGCCCAGATACTAGAGCTACATTAGTAGCCTTGTCGGCCTAACCCAGGGTTTCATCAAGCTAAAGTCGATTCAGTTTAGTGATTAGTGGCAATATGTCGACGTGATGACTTGATTTGACTTCTTTTTTTTTTTTTTAGTCGTAGGGCTGTGTGCATAAGAATAACAATAGGGGCATAGTGGGGTAAAGCGTTCGATAAAGCTAAAATTAGCCTAGGCCTAGGCGACGCCAGTTCAGAACAATCTTAGGCAAGCTTTTTTTTGTACACACGAAGTCGTGACGTCATACAATCCTTTGACGTTTTTAATTTTCATTGGTCGCATGTTCTTTGATTCGAAAAGGAAAGGAAGCGGTTAGCTGAGATTTCTTTGAGCTCGTCTAGTTTTGAAAGCATCTCTTATCAGAATGGAAACTTATTGCGTTTCACATGAAATAATTGAAACATCTCAAATATTGTAATTTTATCAGTAAAATTTAGACCCCATTAGAATCTAGCTAGCTAAATGGTATCGTACTGACTAGAATTATACTGGTAGGCCTGGGGTCTACTGTCTACAACTAAAGCATCGTTACCCATCGCTTGAAAGTGAAAGAAAGCAGGCTCCGTAGATCTAGAATCTACCAGAACTTTTGGAAGTAGGCCTACATTCTGGGGGTGCATTTTGTGCATGTCTGCAAGCTGTTTCGAAAAAGAGCAAGACCATCAATGGTCGAACTTTGGTACCAGTATCGCATGACATTGACATAGGCCTAACATTGCTAAGATTCTACGTGATTGTCACCGTATTCTAAATGAGCCTAATAGGCCTAAATCTACGATTAATTAGCAATTTTTTAGACAATTTTATATTTTGTTCCGTTTACCGGTAGATATCTACTAATATAATTTTTAATTTTCAAAGTACCCCCCCCCCCCCCCCTAGATCTAACTTTCATTTTAGGCCAATTGCGTTTTAACTGTTGTTTCGATCCGGTTCCATGTTGTAAATGACTGTTACTAAATATTAGTAATGTGTAGAAATTGCAGGCCTATCGTGCATATTTTTGTTTTATTGTGAAAAGCATGTTTACTTCAATACTTTTGTTTACATTATTACATAGATCTAGATCTAGAATCTAGGTCTACCAATTTTTCAACGCGTCTGTTTCGGTTGCAGTCGAAAATGTCGACGATCACTTTTTTTTTTTTTTTTAATGATTTTAATCGGTGATCATTCTTCGATCATGGCAACGAGCACATTCGTGAAAGCTTCGCAACCAAACCTCTCACGGTTTGTGATCATTTTTGTCTCGGCAAGATCTAGGCCTAGATCTAGCTGTTCATGAATTACGACTGCGATGAACATTGCTCCTTCGTCGAGTGGGATAAGAGTTTCCTCCAACATGAACAAGGATTCGTGATTTGGTTTTTTAGCCTGGGCCTACGGTACAAACTTTCTACGCCAGTCAAAGTCAAAGCCAAGGCCTCAGCTGGTCGACAAGCTCAGGAGTTTCTATTTTTAGTCCGAGGCTGCAGCGCGAGATTGCTGCAGTGGAGCGAGGTGTTCCGCGCAGCGACGAGGGTCCTGTGGAGTTGGGCCAGGCTAGCCTTTGCCTTGCCTAGATCTAGCCGAGCTTTATCGATTTTCTTTCTTCTCGGCCCGCGCTTGTGGAACAAGTTTGTTGAACAAGCACTCCGCATGCTTCGTACCACTGCTGTAGTTGCCAACGCGATGTTTCTCTGACATTTCACAGGCCTTTATCTACCACAGGACAGTTTCATCTCACTCTTGTGTCCGCACAATGAAAACGAATGAATTGAAAGCAGGAGGAAGCAGAAATTAATTTAGTTAATTACTATGCTGGGTTACTGCCATCGTCTGAACTGCAAGGTGATACATGTACATGCAATCTAATGAATCCTTACAGAAAGTTGTTTTGTCAGTCTAGGAAAGTGTTGTTGCTATTGTCGTGTAGTAGATTACTGTAAGCGCTGCATGTGAGCTGAGGTCTTTGGTGAATTACTTTTATTTTTCCCCTTTTTTTGCTCCCATGATTCAGTAAACGGGTAGGCTACTGAACGGGAATGATTTTAAAATAGTAAAGGATTGTTTGTAAAATCAAAATATTTGAAGAAATGTAGACAGTCTAGGCCTAATTTGGATTGTACATCGGGTAGGAAAGGTAAGGCAGTTAGTCATAATAACATGGAATGTGTTCTGTGGGCTAGGCCTCCGGCATGTTGAAATGAATCCAAGTTACTGTTGGGAAACCAGAATACATTAGTTGTTTATTAAACTTGGTACCGTAATAGTCTCTAGTACATGTGCGCCGCGTTATAAACTGACCGTGCAATGTTCGTGCCCTGGTTGTTATTGTAACCGTCCTGAATGGAAAATGTTTCAATGGTGATTAGGCCTACTGTCGCCCATAGCATTGCAGCAACCTTGACCCTCCTAGGGCCTACTTTGCACTATGGCTGCACAGCGTGTAGCCTAATGGTAAGCTATTGCGGGAGCTTTCTAAATCGTTAGCCCACATCCTTTACCATTTGACAGTACAGTGTATTGGTCTGTGATGAAAGCCTTTCCCAGACATTTGCGAACGATAACCTGTACTGAGGTGAAGGTGGCAAATCCGTTCTCAAACCTCAGCAAAATGTAGGCCTACATGACGTTAAGTTAGCTTAATTAAAACGAAGAAACATAATTTGCCCATGGTTATCCACCTTTTGTCTATGCTAGTGACTGTAGTGTTTGGCCTAAATCACTTTGCTACGCAAAAAATCGAGGCCAGCATACGTAACTGTTCTACACGCAGCCTGTGCAGTTGATTTCCGATAGGACGGAGTGGGTTCAACACCCACACACACGTACACATGCGCGCACTAAATCGTGACTGTTGCCTTACAATTACAGTACAAGTTACCGGAGGGAGAGACAAATAACGAATCAACTTGTTTATTATTAGGCGAGATCTATCTCTATCATGATTCGCGTAATATTTATTGAATTTAAGCTGGGACAAGGACTATGGAGCATTGTAAATTGTAGGAAAGAATGTAACGTGTAAATCAGGCCACTTCGGCTGATATCTTCGGTTTAAGTTTAAGCCATGGCGCGAAGTCCCGCTTCAGGAGCAATAGAATTTATCGTAAATTTCCAGATAAGTTGTCAACGAGTTCCAAATCATGGACGTTTTCTTCGGTTTTTGTTCCGTACTGTATCAAGATTTAATTCTAATACAGTTGTTTCAGGAAATCATAACTAGGCCCTGATGACTGGCATTTGATTTATCAATTTCCAATACACTTTCTTCCTTATTTTCGTTATGAGAAAGCTTATCACGAGACGTTTCGTTAATTACTTTCACCCAAACACCAGCTGGAGGAAAATAACAACAAAAGGACTGTATTCGTATTTGAACGAAGAGAACACAAAGCTTAGCTACCAGTTACCATTCTTACTTAAACACTAATTTTAAATCTTAATTCAATGTGCATGTCTATCTATGCGACTGTGTGTGTGTGTGTGTGAAATGTTGGTTGGAGGAGACATTACTACATGTACTTCCTCCTCAATGACACACCAATACTCCCACGGACAACATAACACCGTGATCAAACACTGCTTCATCCTGGTCGGGGGAGTGTTACTTCTGAGCACCACAACAATTGGCTGGTTGAATCTCTTTTCTTTTTCTGTGTTGTCAACTTCTTGCTTTATCCGACCAGAGAACAGTCACCATAGACAGGACATCAATACGAAATGATTGCTTACCCTCCACTTGGTTTTGTCTGCCCCTCTCCCACCCTCAACTATCGGCCCTATAGGCTGGTCCACCAGATCAATGTCACGGAGCAGTTAAAACTCGTGACTGTGAATCCTAGATCTCACTTGTCTTTATTAATTATACATTATGTATAGCGGACCTCACCCATACTCCAATTACACATTAATGGCCATCATCCCTGAAGATTTAATTATTGGACCCTATTCAGGTTCCTACATGTTATTATGGGCTCCAGGCTGGTTCCATGTTCATGTTATTATGGTCTGTAAGCTGACTCCATGTTATTATGGTCTCCAAGCTGGTTCCATGTTATTATGGGCTCCAAGCTGACTCCATGTTATTATGGTCTGTAAGCTGACTCCATGTTATTATGGGCTCCAAGCTGACTCCATGTTATTATGGTCTCCAAGCTGACTCCATGTTATTATGGTCTGCAAGCTGACTCCATGTTATTATGGGCTCCAAACTGACTCCATGTTATTATGGGCTCCAAACTGACTCCATGTTATGGGCTCCATAATACGTAACGGGTGTTACCTGTCTCATTATGGTCCATACTGGCTCCCATTGTTATTTAATTATTAATCCCACTGTTGTCACACAAAAAGCTTTTATTACCCTTCTGTGCTTCCTATTTGCCATCACATGGCCCCAGCTGTGTACAAAGTTAGTTTTTCCTAGTAATCCTAGCCCAAGTTCTTCGTTAATTGATGTACAACTATTATGCATAGTAATACGCTGATATCATAGAAACTTAAATGGATCATTTTTTTATAAAGCGTCTATCTTTCTTTCTGTGGCAGGAAAATCAGCATTAGAAGGATGGGATGGAAGGTTTTTTTAGAATATGAGGGGGAATGAAATTTGGAAAAGTAGAGGTTTGGACTATTTGTAGTGGTATCTGAAGGGGGCATCAAAATAAAGGGTAAAATGGGTCATATTAAAAATGGGATAAAGAGTATTGTAAAAAACAAACAAAACAAAGTAGCTTTTGTATAGATAAAGAGAATGTAATGATTATATCATGTGTAATTTCAAGCCACCCACTTAAATAGAATTAGACTTTACTAATTATTTATACATGTATAGCAACTTTCTTCATTTGAGTTTGAGGCTCTTGAGTGAACAGATAGTACTGGTAACAACTCTGTGAATGTTCCTACCTTCATCAAACAAGGTGTTTACCAAACCATGTTTCTCATTTCCACAGACTACTTTGTGTTTTCTGTATTACTGGAATCAAGTGAGAAAACATGTCAGAACCAACTTATAATGATAATGTCCCCTTGAGGGACAATGACCCAGACATGGACACTGGAGAAGTGGACAGTGCTGATGGAGAGAATGAAGAAATAAATGAAAAGAAAGATGGTGATTGGTCAGGGACAGCGCATATAGATGAGGGGATAAGTCCTACTAAACACTCTGGAGATTCTCGGAGACACAGAAGCAGCACAGACAGGAGACGGCACCATCATCATCATCGAGAACACAGAGACCATCGGCGAAGAAGGTCAAGTGGTTACGAGGATGAAGTTGAGGGGTCGGAAGAAGAGAATCGGTCCAGCAGGCAGTCACGGAAATGGACCGATGATGCAGGAGATTCACATGAGCACGGAGGAAGCAGGAATTCCCATTCATCGCACAGGAAGCACTCGGAGAGGAGGAGCAGCCGTGGTCAGAAAGGCTCTCGTAGCTCACAGGACAAGCTGGAAGAGGAGGGAGAGTTCAGGGAATCTCATGAGGATCCTATGAACTGGTCCAGTAGACGAGAGGGCAGGGACGCACCAGCAGAGCCAGAAGAGTTTGATGCAGGAGAAGCAGAGGATGGCGAGATTCTGGAAGATGGAGAGCTAGACGATGAGGATGATGCTCTTCCCATGAAGGTGGATGTCAGGTCTCCGCTGCTCAGCAGTCGGGAGGACACCCCTCAAGGTAAGTTACTTTTTTTTACTTTTCTCATGCCCTCAGAATAGTGTGTTAGTGTATTTGTCTGTTAAAAAGAAAGTCAAATTTCTTTAAGGCCTACAATGCCTAAAGAGCATCACGAGCTTATCCCTAGTGTTTCAGGAGTGTGTCATGGAACAGATGATACTCCTTACCTGGTGCTTTTGTAGATAAAATGCTAGTCTACTTTTATCTACGTTTAGTCTGTTGTATGTTTACTTCCCTACTTATGTTGCACATGGGTGGGAATGGGAGTAGTTTCCTGTTGGTTACAACATGGTCTTTGTCAGTATTTGAACCCAATATCATTAGTCCAGTGCTCTTTCATCATTCAGCCTCCACCCTCTTGCCAAAAGTGTTTAGAAATATGAAGAAAGTACATGGTTTTAAACCTTGGAAGGTGAAAGATTTTGAATTGCTTCTTTGTAAATTATTAGATTAAATGTACAAGTCAAGTGCATTTTTTAGTCTATTTGGAGAAATCTTTCGAGGGGAGTGCGGACAGGGAAGAGAGGAAAGGGACTGAGATTGACAATAATTGGAGCGTTATGAAGATCAATGTATTTTTTTAATAAAAAAATGTGTGATTCTTAGTGCATGAATGATGATCTTTTATGCAAAAGTGTATTTGTCCCAAGGAAATGAAATAGTGCCATTTTTCAAATGATCAAATCCAGGGTAAAGCGATTAAATTGTAACCTTGTTTTTCTTAAAACTCAAAAATTAAAGAAGAGTATGATAAACAAACAGTAAGTGCACAGATGAATGAATTTGTTAGAAAACACCCTTTGCTTTTACAAAAGTTGTTGAGTTTTTGCAAAGGCCATCAATTTTGTTTAATACATTTTATTTTACATTTCTATAAAAATTACTTTGCAGCTGATCTACAGAGAGAGAGGAAAAAAAAAAGGTCCATAATTAGATTTATCAACATCTTAACAAATGACAATATTTGGAATGTGTGACTTGGTTTACTTCTGAGGTCAAACTGTTGAAAATAAAATAATAATAGTAATAGTTATCACAAGGGTTGAATGTGGACACTTAGTGGAAGTGCTCACAAAAACAACAATCTGTCTGCTTGCAGCACTCAGTGTTCTTACCAATCATTTCCTGTTTTAGCACTGAACGCCACCATTAATGACAGTTTTAGAACAAGTATCATTTCTTTTCATTTCCTTCCAGATTCGCCAACAAAAACGTCTTCAAGGGAAGAGGTCAGAGGAGAAAAGAGAGACAAAAGGAAATCAGATTACAAAGATAAACGGAAAAAAGATTCAGATGTTAAGGTAAGAAGTAACAAAGTAGTAGTATATGTTGCTTTTTTGGAATGTTATGAAATCATGTCCTTAAGAAAAGGGAAATACAATGTAGATAAAGTGATGTGCGTTATCATTTTGTATTGATACATTTAGTTTTGTCACTCTGGTTATGAAGACATTATCATTTTGTATTGATATATTTAGAAGTTTTGTCACTCTTGTTATGAAGACATTATCATTTTGTATTGATTCATGACCTTTCCTTCACTTCTCTCCTCATTATCCTGATTTCATTTTGAACTATCGGTTCCAGCGCAAGCGGAAGAAATACCTGGACATGGATAATATGAATGAAGACAATAACGGAGCACCAGCGTGGGGGTCTGGTTACCAGGGGGCAAGGCCGAAGAAAACCTCCCCTTTCCGCAGCCCTTCCTATGGAGGCAAGCAGTCTCGCCATGGGAGGAGCAGCAAAGGTCACCAGAGTCCCCCTGGCTTGTATGACAGCCCCTCGTATTCAGAGGATTCGGAAGAAGAGTGAGTTTCAGTAGTTTCATAATAAGTTGCCAATGCTCAACTTGTTCTAGACTCCAGAGCTGCCTTTCACAATTCCTGGGCTTGTGTGTTCAAGTGAACTTGTTCAATCAATCACAAGAAACACACTTACTTTAACCGTATTTGTTTTTCTTTTAAATCCATACTCCAAACATATTTTAAGTAAATCTTTCTCATAACTCTTCAGTAGGGCATCTGTTACTAATGAATATATTGAAAAAAAAAGATGACTTTGATTCAGTGCTTCTTATTGTTTGCCTAAATCTGTCTACTAGACCTCTATGGTTTCTGCAATGCAGGTGTCGCTGAGTTATTTATGTTGGCTCTTGTGCACCCAGTTTGGGACTTGTTCTTTAATTAAAAGGAAACACTACATAGTGTTCATATTTTAGTGCTCTTGCCTGTGTGTGCTGGTGTGTCTTCTTTACACTTCCTCCTTACAGGTTCATTTTGTTTTTGTTTTAATGTTTGTTTTGTGTGTGTGTGCTCTCTCCAGGTCGATGCAGTCACTGGGAGTGTTGTCTGAAGGATACCTGGATGCTTCAGTTGCAGCTGATGAAAAGGAGGTGACTAAATCTTCTCTTACTTTAATCTTTTTAAATATGATAGAAATATTATTGCCAGGACTGAATGCTTGTTTACTCTGGCAAGCTTTTCTCCATTGACAGCTGACGCGTTCAGTAAATTAGTTATACCTACGTCATGCTCTTGAATTATGGAATGTTTATAGAGTCTTCTTAAATAGCTTCATTTTCATCATCTTAGCCATCTCTGTGTTATTTCCCTCTTCTTTTTTTCTTTTTCTCATAAGACGGTCAGATATTAATGGACAGACCTCAGTATCTATCTGTGTAAAGCCATAAAATAGCCCCAATGCTGCATTACTACTTCATTTGTGTACAGTTATAAAGAGTAGCTGTTGAATAGATTTTAGTCCATATTTTTCACACACCTACCTCTACTCACCTCCCATCATGTGCAAAGAATGTGAATACAAGTGTGTTGCTAGGGTAACAGGAAGTTGAAATAGCTGTCATTAATTTCATTCATTCCTTTCTTCTTCTTCTTCTTTGTTGAGTTCTATTCATCGTCATCATCTACCCATTATGCCCACTGGCGCTAAGGGCAGCAAATTGAGTTCTGTTGGAATCGGGTAATTAAACATCTTGTCATTATAGGAAAATTATGAAGAGTTTTTAAGAAATGTACATTTGTGTCGTCTTGAAGGGAATCTTCAAGAGAGGCATCAGCCTGAAAAAGAAGAAAAGGGAGCATCAGTTTGGTGGCAAACGTAACAGGGACTATGGCAAGTCAGATGGTCCCCCTCGAAAGAAAGCCTTGAACGACCTAGCAATGGCAGAGAGACCAATCTGCAAGTTTTACAGAGATGGCAAGTGTGCAAAGGTAAGGTACTTTCTTTCTAGGAGTTAATGGATGGTTTAATTACTGTATCATGTCTTTCTAGGAGTTAATGGATGGTTTAATTGTACTGTATCATGTCTTTCTAGGAGTTAATGGATGGTTTAATTGTACTGTATCATGTCTTTCTAGGAGTTAATGGACAGTTTAATTGTACTGTATCATGTCTTTCTAGGAGTTAATGGACGGTTTAATTGTACTGTATCATGTCTTTCTAGGAGTTAATGGACGGTTTAATTGTACTGTATCATGTCTTTCTAGAAGTTAATGGACAGTTTAATTGTACTGAATCATTTCTCTTTAGGAGTAGGTACATTTATATAGGGTTTAATTGTATACTTTTTTTAAAGAAATATTAGTTAAAGATATGTTGTATAGATTTTATATTAATTTCAGTGTTTGTATTTAACATTTTTTAATTATGTCCATACTCATTTTTTTTTATTATTTCTGATGGAATGGTATTTTTCAAGTATGTTGGCATTTATGATTGTAATTTTGTCCCTCAATAAAACTAAACGACTAAATTATGCCCTCTTTTTGGTCCCAGGGCAATGGATGTCAGTTCAACCACGAGATAGAGCAGCCCAAGAGAATGGAGGTGTGCAAGTACCACCTTACTGTCAAAGGCTGCCACAAAGAGAGATGTCTGTACATGCATGATATCCTTTGAGAATAAAAGTCAATTATTAGAGTAACAGCAATTGTGATCATAAATGATTTGAAGTTAGGTTTGGTTGAAGGAAATTGTAGAGTTAGAAGATGTCTTCTTTGGTTGTGAGTCCCCAGAATGATTTTAATGACTGTACTAGAAATCTTAAAGTTCAAGTTTAAGACATTGGAATGATGGTCCATCGTGTTTCTTTTTCTTCACTTCAGAAACGGCTTAAATGATAATTTTGAAATTGATAAATACAACGTAGGATGTGCTATGCATTCATGCTTGTTTATGTTACTTGATGCAATAGTTTATGTTGTTATTAAGCCTCAAGTTGTTCTTTTCAACAAGTGATTCAATTATGTGAGAATAGCAAGAACCTGGCATCTGAACAGGCACACACATAGATCTAATATGTAAGGGAGTTTGTTGGCCAACTTCGATATCCACCTTAACCGTCTTCACAAGATTTCCCTTGCAAGTACTACCACACAGGAGCTCAGTGTTTCTCTGGCGACCGCTGCAAGTTTTCCCACGACCCACTCACGGAGAACACACGACGCGCCCTGGAGATGAGGGTCTCTGCAGAAGATGTAATTCATTTTGTTTTCTTCATGTTCTCGTGTGTCGTGTGTTACAAAACATCACAAGCCCTGAAAGCTGGTATTGATCTGGCTTACCACAATCACGCTGAACTTTGGCTTTTATTAACAAAGTAGTGAATGCATAAATCAATGTGGGTTTTTCTTGTTCAGGAGTGTGGGTGGGTGGGAGTTGAAATAGTCTCAGCACGGCCATGAGCCCATTCCTTTGGAGCTGTCCAGCTTCTGTTTGTCTTGTCATCACAATTCATTCTAAATAAGAGGAGTGCAATTTGTAACTGAACCAAATTCTTTGTGGACAAATTTCACTGAATGGAGTGCAGTAAAGTGTAAGAATATTAGAACAAGATTTGTATGGAGAAACAGTCAATTTAGTAGCACAACAAAAAAAGAAAAAAAACTGAGTGTGTTGATTGTGAATTCGGGGAAATTGATGAACCTTTCTTGAATGTGAATTGATAGAAATTGCTTGTGTATGTGTTTGTGAGCTTGAAGCACTTTGTAGAACAATAAAAACTGGCCTTTCATGTCGTGTGTTTCATCTGGATATTCCACGTGATTTTCTTCCACAGATCATTGATATGGAAGACCCAGACAACGAATATGAATATGACTACAGGGCTCGTGACTATGAACGTACAAGACCAAGTCTTTTAGGTGAGAGCATATTTCTTTTAGAATTTGAGACAAAAGCAGCAATTTGGAAATGCGAGTGACTGCAGTTCAAATTTTTTTTTTACCACAAGAAAGAGGGAAAAATCATTTAAAAAATGACACATGGATGTGTGTTTGAGTCCAGTTTAAACTTGGCTTAATGGGAAAGTATTGATGAGAATGAGAATATATACAGTTATACACTGTGGCTGCAGTTATTATCATTATTGAAATTTATTGCCAAATGTGAGTTTCAGTCCCTATTTTACTCAATTTATATGCGATTATTTTTTCTCCACCATTTTCTCCTCTCCTGTTCTCTGTCCCGTTCGTCTTACTTATTCTCATGTTTGTCATTTAATTTTTTTTTTGCTTCATATTTTTGCAACTACTGTTTGCTTGATTTTGGATTCCATGTGTCCTGTAGTGATGCTATTCACTGCTTACTTGCCCGCATGTTTATGTTGGAACTTGTTCTATAGCTATTGACTTTCGTCTTGTTTTTACATTTCGACACGTCACCTGGGTGAACCACTTACCCTTCTTCTTCTTCTTCTTCTTCTTCTTCTTCTTCCATGAGATTGTTACTTCTTTGTGTGTATTTTTGTTCCCTTGAGGAGAGAAATGACAGCCTGTTTGGTCCTGGTGTGTAACTTTCTTATTAAAAACCCAGTTACTTTTGCATGTCATTTTTTTTTTATCTTCACAGCAGTTCCCATTTATGAAAGAAGAAAAAACTGATTAGTTGTCTTCGCTACAATTCCAATGATTCATGTTGCTGATATTGTGGATGAGAGGCATACCTCTCTTTTATTGCAACTAAAGGCAAACACATGCTTCAATTTTTCTCCATTTTTGTTTTATCTCACAGGGTCCCCTCCAAGACGGCCGGATATGAAAAAGATTCCGTCTCTGTTTGAGATTGAAGTGCATCCTCCAGGCAAGCCGTCGCCCAAACCTTCACCGCAGGCAGTGAGGTAAGACTCAACTATCTCTACTGACACCATAGGCTCATGCACTGCTCTCTGTTTCTTACAACAACGAAGTAAGACAAGGTTTAGACTCAACTGTCTCTACTGACACCAAGCTCTCGTCTCCATAGGCCTACACACTGCTCTCTGTTTCTTACAATTCATTCATGTTGTCCTCTTTTTGAGTGTATGCCTTCATGATATGTGTTAACTTGTTTATGGGATGTTATTTTATGTGACTGTATATAAAAATCAAAGAGTTGCTTTTTTTTTCCATGATTGCAGACCATCAGGCTTTTACAACGAAGCAAACGTATCTCCCAGCCCAGGGAACGGACCAGCAGGTCCTGGCAACTCTGGCGGCCCCAACGGTCCCGGGGGGATGGCAGGTCCTCCTCCTCCAATGGGAAACAATCCCAACATGGCCATGATGAACAACCCCAACAACCCACAGGGACAGCCCAACATGGGCGGTCAGGGCGGCATGGGACCTAACCCAGGCACCATGCAGCAGATGCGGCCTCCTATGGGCAACATGATGGGCGGAGCAGGGGGGCCGGGCAACATGATGGGCAGTGGTGGTCAAGGTGGAATGATGGCCAACAGTGGTGGTCAAGGTGGCATGATGGGTAATGCTGGCCAAGGTGGCATGATGGGCAATGGTGGACCTATGAATGTGATGGGTGGCCCCATGGGGGGCAACAGACCAATGATGAACAGCCAGCAGCCACGGCCAGGGGGGCCTCCTGTACAGTTCATGGCTCCTGGACAAATGAACAACCCACAGCAGCAGCAGCAGCAGCAACAGCAACAACAGCAGCAGTCTGGCAATGCCCTGCCTGTGCTGAACATGCTTGGGGCCATCATCAGGGAAGCTGCCATGCAGACTGGTCCCAGCGGGGCCAACATGAACAGAAACATGGGCCCTAACAACATGGGCCCTAACAACATGGGTCCCAACAACATGGGCCCCAACAACATGGGCCCCAACAACATGGGTCCCAACAACATGCCAAGGAACAACATGAGCCCAAACATGGCCAATATGGGCCCTAACAATATGGGCCCTAATAATATGAACAGCAGGGCTCCCAATCAAATGAACATGGGTCCTGGAAACATGAATAATATGGGACCCAATAACATGAACATGGGTCCTAATAATATGAACAATATGGGTCCTAATAATATGAACAATATGGGTCCTAATAATATGAACAATATGGGTCCTAATAATATGAACAACATGGGTCCTAATGCTATGAACAACATGGGTCCTAATTCAATGAAGGCTATGGGCCCCAACATGGGTCAGAACGTGAACAGTGCAATGGGAGCTTCAGGCCCTGTGAATCCTGGACAGGAAGTGGGTATTAAGGACGTGGATTATCGCATCAAACCAGGAACTGCGGACAGTGAGGAGACGAACGAGGAACTTTCTCAACTGGACTCCATCCGACGAAGAATTCAGGAACAGATAGATAATGAAATAGATGAAGAGGAGGAGGAAGAAGAAGGGCAGGGAGAGGAAGTTAATGAAGATGTTGAGATGAAAGAGGAGGAAGAACAAGATTCACAAACTGTACAAGAAGAAGCAACAGGTTGGTTCATTGTTTTTCTCTCGGTTAGAGTTGAAATTTATTTTTGATAGAGCAAAAATGTCATTATTCTGATTGCAGTCCCAATTTATTTTGTGTGGCTGTTGTGAAGATATGTTGCCATGAAAACTTTCTTTTTAGTTGGGAAATTCACTGTCCCATTTTGTACCCCAAAGGAACATTTGTTTTGTACATTTTGCCTAAATAAATGAATGTGCTCAGGAAACGGTCCTTTGATGATACATGTATTTATATAAAGGAATTATGAAATAGAATTTATTGTTTGTATGCAGCCTTTTTATCGATTTTTGTCCTTATTTTCCGTGGTGAAGAAGAACAAAAGACAGAGCAAGAAGAACTCATGGACAACATCGAAGTGCCTGCGCACTTGCCCAAAACCCAGCGGGAACTGTTCAAGAGAATACAGCAGCAGCATATCCTGAGAGAGAGAGAACGAGAAAGGCAGGAGGCTTTGAAAGCTGCAGAGGAGGAGGAGGAGGCAGAAGCTAAAGGTACGGTAACATTGTTCAGTTTTAAAATAGAAACTAAAAAAATAGAACAATTTTGTTGAATGTCCATATATCCTGTGTGCGACAGTTATTCATCTAGGCTTTACCTTTGTTGATGGCTCTCTGACATTGATTTACAACTTTTGTTTTTGTGTTTGTTTGCCTTTGCTGATTTGTTTATGATTGTTAAAAAATTAACCGTTGACATTAACATTTATTATCCGAAAACTATTTTCTCTGCAGAACTTCTTACTCCACTTCCTGTTCCTTTTCTTCTCAATGGGAGATAACTCAGTTCGGCTGAACAAACACCTTGGTTTATTTTCATCAACATTTAGTTTGAGATTTTTGTGTTCATGAAGGCACAAAGCCACAGAATGCTTCACTACAGCATAGACTACTTGAAACAAAGATCAAACTCACTGGCAGACTTCTCTTATTCTGTCTCTGGGTGGCTTATGTTGTGGTTAGCAACAACAAAAATAAAATAAAGGAGACAATAGGGAATGTTTTCACACTCACTAGTTCTAATTTGATAGAATAGATATATGTCATTTATTTATATAAATACTTTACTCAGAATCTTTAAGAAATGATACAAGCTTTTAAAACAATGACTTTTCTCATGTGTAGGTGAGGTAGATGACTGGTATTCTAGTGATGAGGATGAAGAGGGAGCAAAGGTTCCCAAACTGACTGACGTCCTGAAAAAACTCAATCAAGAGGTGAGAAACACAATTCTTTGTTGGTTTGATTATTTAGATATTATTTATATTATTTATACTCTAGCATAGATAAATTTACAAGAGATGACAAAATGTTCATGAAAGCCTAGCAGGAAAGGCAGAGAGGAGACATGAAAGCACTGTACAAAACCACTGAAATACTATCTGGAGGATTCAAAAACAACAATGTTCCTGTACAGAATACCAGAGGTGAAATTATAGCCAGTGAGAAGGATAAGATGAACAGATGGAAAGAACATTTTGAAATTATTCTGACTGGATTGCCATGTTTCTCCATTCATTTTCAATAAGGGGTTATCTCTATTGATCTTTGAACTTTTCTGTTTGTGTTACAGACGGAGCCAAAAGTCTCTTCAGCGCTGACGGCTTCAACCGGTGGCTCCTCCTCATCTGCCCCGACTTCTACTGCCTCTACCTTTAACATCATGCAAATGATCAACGCTATCAAGAGTCAGAGTACGAGTGGGACAGTTGGATCATCACCGTCAGACAACGAGTGAGTTATGCTTACTTTGCATCGTTCATGTCAGTGCTTTCCTCGTGGAAGCAGGGCTGCCAACACTTATGTTTTTGATGTAATTATGACAATTTTTTTACACAGATTATGCCATTACATTCATAATACATGTAGCCAAATTACCAATCCCTGTTTTAGGACATTTCGGGGGGGGGGGGGGGAACCAGCAAAAACCAGTGAACAGTTCTAGCGTGCCTTGGATTGTCTTCTCTGACTGTTTACAATTTGCTCAACTTGGAGGAGATCATTGAAAACTGTGTTGGAGTGGCTTTAGAATGGAGGAGATCATTGAAAACTGTTGGAGTGGCTTTAGAATGGAGGAGATCATTGAAAACTGTGTTGGAGTCACTTTAGAATGGAGGAGATCATTGAAAACTGTGTTGGAGTCACTTTAGAATGGAGGAGATCTGTACTTGGACCAAAATTATTTCAAATTCCCGTGTGCATGTCTAGTCACTACTCTGTGACACCCACCATGATGTACTACAAGTTTTTGTAGCCATATTACAAATTGTATCTTTGTATCAGCTCATTATGAAGATCTTTCCCTGGGGGGTTGGCAGCCCTCTATAATACCTGGAGCTCAATTTCTTTTTTTCTGGAATGTAGAAATATGAACTCTATTCACTAGCTGAAATTCATGGGCTTTTTATCTGATACTTAGTCCAGGTATTTGAGGTTGGAAATTAACGGGCTTTTTTTTCAAGCATTCGATGCTTTATTTTCATTATCAAGCGTTCGATGCTTTATTTTCATATCAAGTGTTCGATGCTTTATTTTCATATCAAGTATTCAATGCTTTATTTTCATATCAAGTATTCAATGCTTTATTTTCATATCAAGTGTTCAATGCTTTATTTTCATATCAAGTGTTCGGTGCTTTATTTTCATATCAAGTGTTCGATGCTTTATTTTCATATCAAGTGTTCGATGCTTTATTTTCATATCAAGTGTTCAATGCTTTATTTTCATATCAAGTGTTCGATGCTTTATTTCCATATCAAGTGTTCGATGCTTTATTTCCATATCAAGTGCCTTGTCTATATTCACTTACTAGCTGACTCTTGTTTTTTTTCCTCTTGTTCAGATCCAAGCCTTCATCTGACCCAAGACAACAAAAACTCACAGAGGTCTCAGCATCCCCTGCCTCACCACCTCCAGATTCTCCCCCTGGCGCCAAGAAAAGTTTGTCTGAAGGCGCCGGTCCACACCATCCTTCAGTGCCCAGTTTGCACCTGCCGACCCTGACAGTGGATCCCCCAGTGGTCAGTGCAAGACCACTCAATCCCCTGAAGTACACGGCAGTGAAGATCACACTGGTCATAGCCAAGCCCTACACTCAGCTCCCTAAGGGTCTGAAGGCGTCTGATCCCAGCTTCAAAACTGACCCGCGAGTCAAGTGGCACCTGCAGTATCTGGAGAAGCAAAGCCAGCTGGGGCTCTCTGAAGCTCAGCCCAAGAACGTGACAGACTCACAGAAAGGACCCAAGCAGACGGATCCTCGCTTGAAAAAAGTTCCTACTGATCCCAGGCTTGCCGCCAAGGGGGGCGACTCTCCGAACAGTGGGAAGGCAGAGGCAGTGACCCGGGCAGTGGACCCTCGGCTTCAGAAAGCTCAGAGTCGAGTGGACCCCAGGCTAGCTCGTCAGGCGGCCGGCAGCATGGATCCTCGGCTGAACAGACAGATGAGTCAAGACGCAAACCCCATGGCCTGTGGACCTGGCAACAACATGAACATGGGCATGATGAGCAACCCGATGGCGGGAGGCGGTCCTATGGGCAACCAGATGGGCGGGCCCATGGGAAACCAAATGGGTAGGCCAATGGGAAACCAGATGGGCGGACCAATGGCGAACCAGATGGGTGGGCCAATGGGGAATCAGATGGGTGGGCCCATGAATAATAATATGGCGGGTCCTATGAATAATAATATGGCAGGTCCTATGAATAATAATATGGCAGGTCCTATGAATAATAATATGGCGGGTCCTATGAATAATAATATGGCAGGTCCTATGAATAATCGGATGGTTGGTCCCATGCCTAACCAGATGGGTGGCCCCATGAACAATCAAATGATGGGAGGGCTTATCAATAACATGGGGGGTGGGCCAATGAACATGGGGGGTCCTGGGAATAATATGGGAGGGATGAACATGAACGGTGCTTCACGGCCCATGATGGGAAATGTGAACAGGATGGGTGGTCCTATGAACAATTTTGGGGGGCCTATGAATCACATGGGGGGAAACCAAATGAACAGAATGTCAGGTCCTATGAATGGACCAGGTATGGGGGGGCCCAGAGGTCTGAACACGATGGGAGGCAACCCACAGACAATGGGCGCGCCTTTGAATCGAATGGGGGGACCCATGAATCAGCAGCTGGCCATGGATCCCCGGTGGACAGGAGGAGACCTGGGCAATGCTCCTGCTGATCCCAGGCTGGGAACTCAGAAAGCCCCCAGCTCTCTCAACGATCCTCGGATGAAGAACCGCTCGCAGGATCCTCGTGAACAGCGGAAGAATGCCAAAGATCCTCGCTGTGCTGGGCGAGATCCAAGGTCGGGTGGGAGTGCCCTGATGGAGGAAGCTTCTGGTGATTCACATAGTTTCCAGGGCAATTCTAAAGGACCCGACGACTTCAGGATAAGTCCTTTAGACAACTTTGATCCAGACAGTGTTTCATCCAGTCCATCCTCCTCACTGAGAGCTGACAGTCGGCCGGCACGGTCGGAGGTCCATCCACTCAACGGCGTGGAGCCACTCCCACCTTTGACAACCAACTCCTCATTGACTGTCTTATCTTTCAAAGACTCCGAGTCGGATTCTACTAAAACGGCTCCTAAATTTGATCACCGCAATGACCCCCGCTTCAAAAGAGTAAAGAGGACTGGGGGTCAGAGAAAAAACAGCATGGAATACAGCTCCCCGCTGGGTGGGGACGATGGTCAGCAAACTTCAGAAGGGGGTGAGGGCTCGGACACTAACCCGTCCAGCAGCACATCGGTTTCCTACAGCAGATACACTCGGCCCAAGCCAGCCGCCAGCAGAGACCCACGCAGTGCAGACAGCAACGTGCCCAGCCCCGCCTTGCCAGATACTCTGCAGGATTTCGAGTTGCCTGTTCTCACAGTCTCTGACCTGGAAGTAGAACCAGATCTGAAAGTGAAGGATTTGTTCAAAGCCATCGACCCAACAGCTTCTCCATTTTGCTAGACTAGGACTTGTTTCTTGACTTGGGGGGAGTAATGTTTTTTTTGTCGGATGATTTTATTTCCCCACCTTTCATACTTGCATGTTTTGATAGATTCGTATTCTTTTCCATGTTGGGAGGAGGGGATGAGGGCGGAACTTTACTCATTGAACATTTTGTCTGTGGCAGTAGCACTGCTTGGACACGTGCTGTGTGTTACATGCACACTGTCTTACATACACACTGTGTAATGAAGCCACAGGAACTGGAACTGATATTGCTGTTCAGTTGAACATGTTCACACACGTCACGTAGATACGTATTGCAAGGATTTATTTGGAAAGAGCTGATTCATGTCTAGTGCATGCATTGTAGTGGATTCAGAATGTCTAGAAAGTGCTTGTCATCTGCTGAGTTTGTCATTTGGTCCATGCCAAGCATGTAAAGGTAGCTATAGAACTTTGGGAAAGGTCCAGTCACAGAAGGAGGCCTACAGTTCTTGTGCCCTAAGGGATGGATAAAGCTTGCTTGTTCCAACACAGGACCCTGTGCTGTCTATAGAATGGAGCTGTAGTAATGGTCAAATGGTCCATAGAATGGGACTAGTAATGGTCAAATGGTCCATAGAATGGGACTAGTAATGGTCAAATGGTCAAGCCTTTCAGCGTTGAGACTAACACACTATTGTCTTTCAAATGCCACAATGCTTCAGGTTTCAATGTTGTAGCAAATACTTCTCATTCTTGTAAATACATGCAGTCCTTTCATTGTGGATGTGTTCTTGTGACTGAAGTGTGCTTATTCTTCATGTGTGAACAAAGTATCCTTAGTGCATTGTATCTGAGGACATAAGAAACAAGGTGACACTGGTTTCATTGAAGGATGTGTTTGATGTGTACCTGTATCAAAGAAACGGAGTGATTGAAGGATTGATGTACCTGTATCAAAGAAACGGAGTGATTGAAGGATTGATGTACCTTTATCAAAGAAACGGAGTGATTGAAGGATTGATGTACCTTTATCAAAGAAACGTAGTGATTGAAGGATTTGTTTGATGTACCTTTATCAAAGAAACGGAGTGTTCCCACATATTCCTTTATTTCTCTTTCTGTTCTCATACAAGTACATGTGTACATTGTATTCCTTCTTCCAATCCTCTTCTCTAGAGAGTCTGTGATTTTGTTTTTTCTTCTTGAACACTGAAAATGTTTTATAAGTTCTTTGTTTGGTCTGAATTGATTTCAAGGACATTGGAAGTTACTGCTGTTTTTATTGAGTTGTTAGTGTCACTGCTTTGATTCTCTATGATTTCTGTTCAAATCTGTGGTTGACAAGATTGTTCGTGGATCACCAGTCTGTTTCCTTGGCCCCAAGTCCAGCAGGATGGTCCTCACAGTGTAGGAATGTCATCACAAGAATATCCACACTCCATCTGTGATCTGTTGTATGGCTTGATGCCATTCACACATTACCTACTGGCTTGTTTACAGTGTGTGGCGCGCTGGCCGAATGGTTAGAGCGTTGGACTCCTAATACAAGGGTCCAGAGTTCGAATCCGGAGGTGGCCTTGTTGTGTCCTTGGGAAAGATACTTAAGACCATTTTTCCTCTCCCCACCCAGGTGCGAATTGGGTTCTGGCATATTCTGTTGGGGGAGTAGACCTACGACAGACTAGTGTCCTGTCTAGGAGATGATGTAAAAATCATCTGTTACGCTACCGAAACCGGGATAAGCTCCGACTCTATGGGTCTCATTGGCCTTGAAGGAATTTCCCTTGTTTACAGTAAATGTATACATGGAGCAACGTGAACGAGTATTTATTGAATAAATTATTTAGAATTGAACATCCATTTTCCAAACCTTTTGCCAAACTCAGCATCACCGATAAGACAGATGGCTTTTTTCTTTTGTTGCATCTTAAGCCCTGTAAGATCTCTGGTTTGTCTGACAAGTCTGCTGTGTGCAAGGTGTCCTCATCTGCTGACTCTTGTCTGTGTTCTTATTTCATGCAAGCTTGTCTCTCTTTGTCATGCAAACTTTCAATTGAGTTGAGAATGAGTTTGGATTGAAGTAAGCCCTTACTGCCCTTAGTAATCTATTGAGTGGTTGAAACATGTATTGCTTTACATGAGAACATCCCAAGTTACACTGCTCCTCTGTAAGCATGTGACTGGGCTAGACATACTCATGGCTTCTCATCGCTCACAACTTGACATCCATTCTAAAATCATAAACATGGCCTCACATAAGAAAGATGGGATGAGACAGTCCTGTTACTTGTTCACGTTTTCTACTCCTTACTTTTGTGTTCTTGTCCTGCCAAGATGCTCACTCCATTTTCTACCGTATACTCTTCAACGTGATAAACATTTAGTGACAGAAGAGAAGACATGGCCGTTTGATCATTGAGAATAATAACTATGATGAGAGGGTAATTTATTGTAAAAGCAAACCACAATTATGATTCTATGGTGATATGAGGCTGCAGCTGATGGACGAGTGGGATGCCTGTCTTGTAGCTTCTTCTCTCTCACAGCAGCACGTGTGAACGTGGAATGTACGTTACACTCATGGTTTCATTGATGTACGTTACACTCATGGTTTCATTGATGTACGTTACACTCATGGTTTCATTGATGTACGTTACACTCATGGTTTCATTGATGTACGTTACACTCATGGTTTC